>NW_026505865.1:0-31177 GCF_026875155.1 Cherax quadricarinatus
CATCTCCTTGCCACCTCAACAGAACACATGACCATAACACAAGGCACAGATCCTCTTTGATGTTCCCCTCGGTCCTCTCACCTATGCAAAAACTCAATGCACATAAAACCCCTAAAATCTGGAATTCATTACCTGTAAATTTAAAAAAATTTTCGGGTGAGATATAAGCGACTATTGGCGGGAAAGGTGGGCTAGTGCAAAGATGAGTAGTGGGGGGTTGAAGAGGGTTGGAATAGTTTTAAAAATGCAGTATTAGAATGTGGTGGCAGAAGTTTGTGGTTATAGGAGGGTGGGGGCAGGAGGAAAAGGAGTGATTGGTGGAATGATGAAGTAAAGGGTGTAATAAAAGGGAAAAAGGTAGCTTATGAGAGGTTTTTACAAAGCAGAAGTGTTATAAAAAGAGCAGAGTATATGGAGAGTAAAAGAAAGGTAAAGAGAGTGGTGAGAGAGTGCAAAAGGAGAGCAGATGAAGAGTGGGAGAGGCACTGTCAAGAAATTTTAATGAAAATAAGAAAAAATTTTGGGAGTGAGTTAAACAAGTTAAGAAAGCCTAGGGAAAATATGGATTTGTCAGTTAAAAAACAGAGTAGGGGAGTTATAGATGGAGGTTTTGGGGTAGATGGCGAGAATATTTTGAGGAACTTTTAAATGTTAAGGAAGAAACAGAGGCAGTAATTTCATGCACGGTCAGGGGGTATACCATCTTTTAGGAGTGAAGAAGAGCAGAATCAAAGCGTGGGGAGGTACGTGAGGCATTCGTTAAATGAAAGGGGGTTAAAAAGCAGCTGGAACTGATGGGATCATGACAGAAATTTAAAAGCAGGGGGGGATATAGTGTTGGAGTGGTTGGTACTTTTGTTTAAAAATGTATGAAAGAGGGGAAGGTACCTGGGGATTGGCAAGAGAGCATGTATAGTTTCCCCTTTTTTTAAAGGGGAAAGGGACAAAAAAGACTGTAAAGATTATAGAGGAATAAGCTTACTGAGTATACCAGGAAAAAAATGTAAAGGTAGGGTTATAATTGAAAGAATAGAGGTAAAACAGAATGTAGATTGCGGATGAGCAAGGAGGTTTAGAGTGGGTAGGGGATGTGTAGAACAATTGTTTACATTGAAGCATATATGTGAACAGTATTTTGATAAAGGTAGGGGAAATTTTTATTGCATTTATGGATTTAGAAAAGGCAATGTAGAGTGGATAGAGGAGCAAAGTGGGAGATGTTGCAAAGTAATGGAATAGGTGGTAAGTTATTAAATGCTGTAAAGAGTTTTTTTGAGGATAGTGAGGCTCAGGTTAGGGTGTGTAAGAGAGGGAGACTACTTCCCGGTAAAAGTAGGGCTTAGACAGGGATGTGTAATGTCACCATGGTTGTTTAATATATTTATAGATGGGGTTGTAAAGGAAGTAAATGCTAGGGTGTTGGGAGAGGGGGGGATTAAATTATTGGGGGTCAAATTCAAAAATGGGAATTGAACAAAATATTTTTTTTCTGATGATACTGTGCTTTTTGGGGGATTTTAAAGAAAAATTGCAAAATTTGTGGATGGTTTGAGAATGTGTGGTAAAAAGGGAGAAAAATTGAAAGTGAACTAGAAAAGAGTAGGTGATGAGGGTGTCAAAAAATTTAGATAAAGAAAAATTTGGGGTATCAAATTTTGGGGGGGAGGAGTAGGAAGAAGTGAATGTTTTCGTACTTTGGGAGTTGAGTGTTGGGCGATGGTTTTAAAAAAGGGATGGGGTTTAAATATGAATTGATGGGGAAAAAAAGGGAGTGGTGCGTTGAGGATTGTGGAGTAAAAAAATTTTATTATGGGGAAAAAAGGGGAAAATTTTGAAAGAAATAGTAGTACCAACATTTTTTTGGGGTGTGAACTTGGGTGGTAAATGCAGCAGCGAGGAGACGGTTGGAGGCATGGGATGCCCTGTTTAAGGGCATTTTTGTGGTGTAAAATTATGCAGAAAATTCGGAGTGTGGAAATTGGAGAAGTGGGGAGTTATAAAAGTATTATTCAGGGAGGCAGAAGGGGGTTGTTGAGGTTTTTTGGCATTTAGAGAGAATGGATCAAAGTAGAAGACTGGAAAGATAAAAATCTATAGGGGAAGGGAAAGGGCGGGGTAGGGGTCGTCCTCGAAAGGGTTGGAGAGAGGGGGTAAAGGAGGTTTTTTGGGGGAAGGGGGTTGGACTTCCCGAAGCGTGGTGGCTGTTAATAGGAGTAAAAGGAGCGAAGGTACTTGGGGGCCTGACGATCTGTTGGGGTGTGGCAGGGTAAATTTAGTGAGGGATTCAGGGGAAAAGGTTTTTTTCATAAGTGGGCTTGAGTCCTGGAAATGGGAAATACATGCTGCACTTTAAAGGAGGGGTTTGGTATTGGCGTTTGGAGGGAATGTTGTGTATCTTTATATGTGTAGCTTCTGACGTTGTATTTTGAGCACCTCTGCAAAAAAAGTGATAATGTGCGGTTTTGGTGAAAGTGTTGAATTATGAAAGTATTTTCTTTTGGGGATTTTCTTTTTTTTTTGGGTACCCTGCCTCGGGGGGACGGCCCGACTTGTTGAAAAAAAAAAAAAAAAATATAAAAGAAAAAACTACCCGTTTATAAAATTTAAAATCTCTTCTCAAAAATCCTTACTACCCAAAACCAAATAAATATGAATAACTGAACCTTTTAAAAATTTTATATCTTAAATGTTTCTACAATTAATCACATAAAGTTAAAACCCAAAACCCAATCTAAATTTTATTTTTTAAACACTACCTAACAGAATCCTTCATATGACTGAATGCAAACCATATGACCTGTCTTTGTAATACTCACTTGTGCTTATAGTAATCTGTTTACATTAATGTTTTATCACTGATTTCATCATTGCTTGTTAATCTTTAGTTAATTTTAAGCCAGCCTGTAATGCTATGCATAGTATAAGTGGCTTTGGCATGCTGCTCTTATCTGTATTTTTTTGTACCTCTGTATGTGTGCTCAAATTGGAAATAAATAAATAAATAAATAAATAAATACATAGTGTAAATTACCTAGGATAACCCAAAAAATCCAGACAGGCAAGTAATACGTATCAGGACTCAGATGTGGTGCAGTGACTACTGAGTTCGTGTGTAATACGTGTTGGTTCACTAGTGGCTCTCCCTGAGACAGAGACAGAAAGAGACAGACCGACATGTTTATGTGCAACGTGAAAATGAATAAAGCGAAGGCAGTGTATGCTCATCAAATGTCACCACTGTCATTAGTGGAGTGATAAGATAAGACAACGTTCATCAAGTGTCACTGCTGTCATTAGTTTAGTGATAAGACAGTGCCAGCCAGCCAGCCTCCCTGCCAGTCAGCATTCCTGCCAGCCAGTCTCCCTGCCAGTCAGCATTCCTGCCAGCCAGCCAGCTATGTTGTTTACACAACCCCATGCTCCCTTCAACAAAAAAATTTCTTTTTGGCCTATAACACACACAAATATGCTCTATCATTTCATAAGAAACTTTTAGTTTTTTCCGAAAAATTTTCGACCCTGAGAACGAATTTGGGAGAGCGCCTGTCGACCCTGAAAAGGTTAAGGACTTGTTACATTAAGTCTTTATGGAAGGGGATTCCCCTTCCAAACAATAAGTGCTCCCTCACTCCTCCCTATCTTCCAGATACCATCAACAATCTTCAATAAAAGCAAGTAAAAATGTTATTTTTACTAATTGTACTATGTATGTTTGTTGTGTGTACCTAAAACTATAATGTAATCTCTACAAAATGTATTTTTTTGTGAATATTTTTGGGTTTTTGAAACAGATTAAATGTAGTTCCATTATTTCTTATGGGAAATATTGGTTCAACTTTCGAACTTTTCGACTTTAAAACTAGCTTCTGGAACGGATTAAGTTCGAAACTCGAGGGTCCACTGTATAGTATTTTAGAAGTTCCAATGAATCTCCTTTAGTTGCTTTTATTGCCAAATTTAGCCTTATAGTCTAAACTGTTAACGATTAGGTTTAATATTTTTTAACATAAAAGAAATGTTTGTTTTACAGTACCTTCTGCGTAAAGGCGCGTAAGCAGTCATACAGAGTGAGTGGTACATTTTGCCGCATGTCATTTAGAGAAGGATGATCTGTTGTTGAAGTCAAGATGTGTCGCTGCTCAGGTGTGAGACTTGTGAAGCGCACACACAAGGTATCACCAGCTTGTAATATAACCTCAGATCCACTTAGTACTTCACAACCACGACAGTGCGAAGAGAATAGACAACGAGAACAATTATATCCCTGAAAATGTATATATAATATTAATTAGTAAAATTTAATGCAGAGTGGTACAGAAAAATTTTCTATACCTGTGACTGATAATGACAATATGTACTCTTGCAGCATTGCAAGGAGAGGATTTTTCTGGTGATTACCTTATCAGTCTGGCTATTGCTGCTTATATCTTGAATTACCTGCAGACCCGTGTAAATCACAACTGACCTTCACACATCAACAATCACCTATTTGGTCCACAATTAGTGTCATTTATCCATAAAAATATATCTCATAATATGAGCTTTTACATTGTTTTTTTAATAAGAGACCACAGGCTTTTATATTTGGCACTCATTTTACACAGAGCCAAAATTATTCCAAATACCATATTCTTACACAAGAACATAATTAGAGAAATATATATGCATAAACTAACTCGTAAGTTAGGGCAAATCTCCACTGATTGTTATGTCAATGAACATACTCAAGTACATACAGGTGTATGTCTCTTCTTCCCAATGTGAGGCAAACTGGGATGAAAAGGAAGACAATAACTTAATGCATAACTGAAGACAAATAAAAAACTCTGGCAAATTAAATATACCAGTCTGATGTCACTTCACTGGCTGGGATTTTATATACCACATTTTATTTGTAAATGCTAGCAAACAAAATGACATTATTTGAATAAAATTTGTATTGAAATGGACTAATCTAATTTACATTATTCCTGATGGGAATAAATTCATTCGGTAAAGGCACTCGAACAGCCTTCTGGACCGAAGAAAGTTCGATATTTGAGGTTCCACTGTATATCAATTCTTTAACCCTTTCAGGGTTGGTGTCGTACTAGTATGGCTTGCATGCCAGGGTTGGTGCCGTATTAGTACACATAAATTCTAGCACCTTCAAATCTAGCGAGAGAAAGCTGGTAGGCCTACATATGAAAGAATGGGTCTACTTGGTCAGTGTGAACAGTATAAAAAAAATCCTGCAGCACACAGTGCATAAGAGAAAAAAAAACTCGACCTGTGTTTTTGCTTCAAAACAGAGACTTTGCAGTGTATTTTCGTATGCTTTTAATTTTGGTTGTATTCTAGTCTCTCCTTGGTCTCATTCTTACAGAAAGGACACATACATCACCAAATAACCCACACATAAAAGAGAGAACTTACGACTACGTTTCGGTCCGACTGGGACCATGACAAAGTCACACTACCAGATGTAGGAGCAGGATGGCTATAATAGGCAGGAAGAGTGGTGGTAAGTATAGGTCAGTATCAGTAGCAGTAGTAAGTAGCAGTAGTAGCAGTAGTAGTAGTATAGTAGTAGTAGTATAGTAGTATAGTAGTAGTAGTAGTAAGTAGAGTAGTAGTAGTAGTAGTAGTAGTAGTATAGTAGTAGTAGTAGTAGAAGTAGTAGTAGTATAGTAGTCGTAGTAGTATAGTAGTAGTAAAGTAGTAGTAGTAGTAGTATAGAAGAAGTAGTAGTAGTAGTAGTAGTAGTATTATAGTAGTAGTAGTATAAGTAGTAGTAGTAGTAGTATAGTATAGTAGTAGTAGTATTTAGTAGTAGTAGTAGTAGTAGTAGTATTCGTTAGTAGTAAAGTATAGTAGTAGTAGTAGTAGTAGTAGTAGTAGTAGTAGTAGTGAGTATAGTAAGTAGTAGTAGAAGTAGATAGTAGTATAGTAGTAGTAGTAGTTGTAGTAGTATAGTAGTAGTAGTAATGTAGTAAAGAGTGTATATAATACCGACAAGAATGATATTAAGACATATGCAACAAACACCCGGGCATCTCATCATAGACGTCTCGCCATCCAGCCAGCCACAGGATGGCGAAACATCCACAACAAAGACAACCAACCGCCGGACATGATCTTAATACAATCAGTAGTGTGATGGAGTAGTAGTATAGAAGAAAGGTAGTAGAGTGGTAGTGGTAGAATGGGAAATAAAAGGACGAGCCAGTCACATACCAAGTAAGGGAAGCACGGTGCAAGAGAGCTAGATGTCCCACAGCAGGGAGAGCAATCGCACAGAGTGCTGAAAGGGAAGTGGTGAAAATAAATGAGAAGAATGAACAGAAACACGAGACATGAGAGAGAAAGAACAACCCAGAGGAGCAAGGAAAGAGGAAAGGGGAAGAGGAAGAAAGAAGAAAATGAAAAAGAAAAAATGAGGATTCAGGTTAAGTCACGGTGTTCTGAAGTTTGGAGCAATTTTACAATGTAGTGGGAGAGGAAGGCAACTACAAGACGAAGCCAGGGCTAAGGTTCATACAAGGAAAGGTTGTGTATTAGAGAGGTTCAACTAGACGGCACTGTCAGTTGGAAGTAGGAAAGACAGTTTTTACAGAAGACCAGTCCATAGGATGGCTATGATCTCTGACGTGACAGAAAAGGAGCATAAGTTAGTGTCGGCAGTCTAAACACAATTTTTTGTGCTCCCTAAGTCAGTCATAAAGAGAATCGACCAGTTTCTTCTCCGACGTATTGAATGAGGACAGGAGGAAGCAAAAATAGAGTAGAAATACAGAACATCTGTTAGTGGGAGTGAGAGGTTGAACGAGATTAGTTTGTGAAGAGAGTTATCTGGCGAAGGTAAGCTTGATGTTCTAAGGGACGAGAGAATTGTTGAGATTAGGAAAGACCTGAAATGTAGGGAAGGCAGAGGATAGAGATCAACAAGTTCTCATGAGTAGAGAGATTGGGAGAGAAGAAATTGCAATTAGCACGTGAGAGGGTAGAGTCTATGAAAATGGGAGAGGGTAGCAAGACGGGAGAACGAATTATGAGAGTGGAAATTTCTGCTGAAGTGAACTGAGGATCACCGATGGCGGATGGCACGGAGAAAGAGGAGATAAGAACACTTTTCTTGACAGGGGAAGCATGATAGGAAAAGTAGTGTATGTACATGCACTGTGCATAGGTTTGACGGTAAACAGAAAAGGAAAAACCCAGTAACTGAGCGGTGGACATGGACATCAAGGAAAGGAAGCAAGGAATTAGATTGCCCATTTCAGCTTAAAACATAATGGAAGGGGCAAGATTATTAAGAGCTTCAAGAAAAGGTTGGAAGAGAACTGGATCATGAGGCCACAGAGGCAAAAAGATGTTATCCACATAGCAAGCCAGAGTGAAGGTTGCACATCGAGTAGGAAGAAGAACAATCTCAGAGTATTCCATGTAAAGATTAGCAAGATCAGAGAGAGAGAGTAGCCCATAGCGACACCGAAGGTGAGAAAATATTTCCCCCTTGGAGGAAAAGAGTTATAGTCCACACAGAGAGGTGGATCAGATCAAGAAAGTCACAGTGGGGATAGGGAGATGAAGAAACCCTTCATGTGGCCTTCTCTCTAAGTAAATCCAAGGACATCATCAGAGGGACATAGGTGAAGAGGGACTCGACCGTCAAGACTAAGCATCTTACAAGGTTGGGAGAGAGCGAACGGCCGTTCAAATGTAGTCTTGAGAGTGACGAGGTGGGCAGGGAAAAAAGTACCAAGAAAGGATGAGGGTTTTGTGGCCACCAAAAAGCTAGAGAATAAGAGACAGAACCTCTAGAGATATGGTAGAACGAATAGGAATATCAATTTATGAGTTTTGGGAAGGCCATAGAAATATGGAAGAAGAGGGACAGATGACACGAAACCGTTGAACAAGGTCAAAGAAAGTCAGAGGACAGAGGTCGGAGAGAGACCTTAGATTTTTGTTGAAAGTTCTCTTGGATGCGATCAAGAGGGGTTTGGCAACGAGAGGAGTGGTAGTGCATGAGTAGAGAGCAAGACATCAGCTTAACGAGTAATTTCCTCGTGATCAAGGATAACTAAACTACCGAATTACCTTTGTCAGAAGATAGTATGACAATGTTAGTGTTGGATTTAAGAGAAGAAAGGGCAGATTTGGTAACGGCGAGGGAAGGTGTGAATCTAGAAAACAGAACGTAACAAGAGCAGGAAAGGTAGAAACACCACGGAAAAGTGACAAGTCAGGAAGATTATGAACGAGATTGACGAAAGGAATCCTAAGAGCTAATCCTGAAATACCAGCGCAGAGGAGTAAGTGAATGGCAAAGGAAGGCCAGAACCAAGAAGTATCAAGCTCATACTGAGAGAGTGAGACAGAAGACAGATTATAACACAAGTACAGTGAGGGAGAATTTAGACCAAGGGCTAGCTGAGATGAGACTTGAAGTTTATTATGTAGTCTGGAAGAATGAATTTGGTGCATTCAGGCGAGCAGTGTCAAAGAGGCAATTGTAAGAGAGAAGGTTACAGAGATCCTGTGGTAGAGCCGCAAAGAGAGCGCGTTTTGACGATGATGGAAAGTAAAAGAAGCATCTTCAACCTGTGTTAAGTAGAAAGAATGAAGCTGTGAAGTAGGAGACTGCATAACAGGAAGGGAGAGCCCCATGGTTGTTATTCAGGAAGTGGGAGAAGGTAGGTGTGCAGAAACAATGTTCAGCACGACAATCACTTAGGAAGCGAAGCTCAAAGTAAGCAGAAATATTCATTTTTTGTTGCAAGTTCACGAGTAAAACAAATCATGCCATGCGACCAATACACGTCAACCTGGCCGAGTCCTAGATATTCTTTCACAAGTACGCAGATATTATTTATAAACCATTTTTACACTAATGCAGTTGTCTACATAACAGTAAATCTTCTATTTTTTTTGTGAGAATAAAAATTCGTAGTGGAAAGCAATAAGAAATGTAAGAGGCCTGGGGATGTTGACAATGAACAAGAAACTGTTTATTTTAGTGCCAGGAATGTCTGTTAATTCTAACCGCACTATTTGAAATTGCAAAAATTGCCTATTTCTGACGCCACTTTAATGGTAGTTGAAAACAGTAAATAGGGTTTCTTAGTACTCATTGATAAAATAAAATGGAGTTCTAGCAAAATAGTTATGATTTTTGTCGACTAGTACATTGGAATGGGCCGAAAATAGGGCTCAAAGTGGTCGAATCGCCGAACAAACACCGTATGAGACCGCCTAACTTTCGCGGGAAGCATAATTCCGTAAGTTTTACCATCAAATTTCATGCACTTTTTGGAGTCATTATGACCGGGAAAAGATTCTCTAAAATCATTTCATAAGCAAAAAATAATTTTTTTTTCCCAGTTCTGAAAGGTTGAAGCATGACAATTATTGATTTTGCTCATCTTTCCATTTACTCAATAGCCTTAATCTTCAACAGAGCACATAAAGTTAAATATGATAAAACAGCAGCAATA
This sequence comes from Cherax quadricarinatus, assembly GCF_026875155.1. Lineage (NCBI taxonomy): Eukaryota > Metazoa > Arthropoda > Malacostraca > Decapoda > Parastacidae > Cherax > Cherax quadricarinatus. The sequence continues at coordinate 9,480 of NW_026505865.1, forward strand.
ATCACCAACAGAATCTTGCCATAATGAATCAATAGGTTTCTGCAGATGCAGTAAGCTTATTGGCGCCATTCCGCATGGTTATAACGATGACAAACCCCGCATGCACAAACAGTAAACATGACTAATTAGGTAGTCATTCAGCGAATTTTTTGTCCAAAAAGAGTAACTAAAATGTCAGGAAGGTCAAGGAGCCAATAATCCCTTCCCTCCTGTATAAATTACTAAAATGAAGAAAAAGATTATTTTCTTCTTTTTCCAGGGTCACCCTGCCTAGCTGGGAGAGACCCACTGTGTTGAAAAAAGCACGATAATAATAATGATAATATTAATGAAGCTTAGCCTTCAATCAACAAGTAACAATGAATAGGTAGTGTCAGGAGGTATCCTCGGGGGCCAAGGTGCGGGTTAGTGGAGCTGGAACTTAGCCGGAAGGAAGAGCAAGAAGTTAAGGGTGACCCAGCACTGCATGCATCACTTATTATTGTTATCACTCTCTGGTCCATCTGAACACCATGCCCCACGCAATACTCTGGAAGAGATTAACAGATGCAACTGACAGATATTCACATGTTATATTAGCAATAACTGGAACAAAAAAATAAAGATTCTTTACACTTACCTCATTTTTTTTGTTTTAAACAAATCAACAAAAAAACCATACCACTGGTGGGTTAGAACCCGTGGTCAGAGTGTCTCAAAACATTCCAGAACATCGCGTTAGCCACTGGGCCATGCTAGATTGAGGGGACTTTAAGCTAGAGTTCGACATGGCCGAGCTAGCAGAATATCGTCCATAAAAAACTTGCATTTGTGGACCACAGTGGTGCCTAGTTAACCTTCCTATGGTGTAAAAATGTACCTAGCAGAATGAATCTTTTAAGCTAGCTGGCCCAGTGCTAAAGCTAACGTTCTGAGTTCTGTGAGAATCTGACGCAGGTTCAAAAACCCCCATCCGTGGTATAGGTTTTGTTTGCAATCAAGTCATTAACAATTTCGTGAACTGAAACCAAAAACATTTATTACTACACATATGAAATCATCTTGTACATGCAATTTCTACATAGAAAAAATTAAATACACTACACAATAAAGCCACATCTCACTCAGTACCGTACTCATTTACATGACTAACGACTAGCTCTCCAACCATGTATACAAACCAAAATAATGTACAGATGGAACCTCGAGTTCCGACTGTAATTCAATCCATATCTAGAAGCTTGGCCAAAAGTCAAAGCACTAATTCCCATATGAAATAATGTAAATCCAATTAATGCATTCCAGACACCCAAATAAATAAATAAATGAATATATACCACCTACCATCCCGACTTACGACCGAGTTCGTTTCCGAGAAAACCGTGTCAGAACTCGAATATGTCGTAAGTCGAACTTTACTACTGAATATCAACAAACATTTTTGTAATGACTATTTATTGTTTTTTAATTTGGTAATTCATGTTTTAACTTAACTTTTTATCTGTTAGGTACTGTATTTTATACTGTAAGGTTTAGGATAAACACTGTGTACACACAAATATTGTTTTTATTTCCCAGAAATTTGGCCTTAAAAAAACACAGTCGTAAGTCGAGTGGTCGTAAGTCAAGCAGGTGAAAGTCGGATGGTTAGGTGTATATATACAGTGGACCCCCGGTTATACGAATCAGCTCCCAATGCAACCAATTATGTCAGTGAATTTAAGTAAGTCATTTGTATGGTGTATTATGGGGTCGAAATGGACTAATCTAATCACAACAATTTCCTTATGGGAACAAATTCGTCAGTACTGCAACCTAAACATACTTCTGGAATGAAATAATATCGTAAAACCGGGGTCCACTGTATACACCTACAATCCGACTACCGACCTGTTCGACATGACGACCACTCGACTACGACCATGTTTTTTTATGCCAAATTTCAGGAATGAACAACGGTTTTGTGTTGTTAACAGTGTTATCCTATACCTACAGTATAAAATACAGTACTAACAGCAAACAAAGTAAAGTAAAAATGAAATACCAATAATAAAACAATAAAACAAAGCCCATCAACAAAAATGTGGTGATGATATTCAGTTAGAGTTCAAAGTTCTGTCCATTTCAACTACGACCAGTTTCTCGGAACCGAACTCGGTTGTAAGTCAGAATGGTACCTGATGTTTGTATTATGTATGTATGTAATGGTATGTATAGTGTGTTGTGTATCTATATACACCTACCAAATCCAATCATACGACCGAGTTCCATTCCGAGAAACCGGTCGTGAGAGATCGAAATAGCCGTAAGTCAACAAACTTTACCAACTGAATATCAACAAAACATTTTTTGTAATGACTATTTTAATGTTTTATTTTCGTATTTTTCATGTTTTATACTTTACCTTTTATGGCTGTTAGAACTGTATTTTTATACTGTTAAGGTTTAGGATAAACAACTGTGACAACCAAATAGTTTTTTTTTTCCCAGAAATTGGCAAAAAAAACACGGTCGTAATCGAGTGGTCGTAAGTCAAGAGTGGTCGTAACGTCGAGCAGGTCGTAAGTCAATGGTAGGTGTTTGTGGTGGTGTGTGTATATATATATTATAATTGGAGCTATGTGTATTAAAGAGATATTGTAAAAAGTAATACATATTTTAAGTAAAAGAGGATAAAAAATAAATATACAAGGTATGAAGTAGCACGTAATGAAAGTAGTTTATTAGATTATGTATTGGTGGAAAAAAGGTGATGGGTAGGCTCCAGGATTACATGGTTTATAGATGGGCAACTGATAAATCGGATCATTATTATAGGGTGTTGAAGCAACAGTTAGAGAAAGAGGTAATGGGAAAGAGGAAGTGGCACCAACAAGTAAGAGGGAGGTGGAAAGTGTATAAACTAGGGGAGGAGTGGAAGTTCGGGTGAGGATATAATCGACTATTGGCAGAAGGTGGGCTAGTGCAAGATGAGTGTGGGGGGGTTTGAAGAGGGTTGGAATATTTTAAAAAATGCAGTATAAGAATGTGTGGGTCAAATTTTTAGTGGTTATAGGAGGGTGGGGGCAGGAGGAAAGAGGAGTATGATTGGTGGAATGATGAAGTAAAGTGTGTGATATAAGAGAAAAATTAGCTTATGAGAAGGTTTGTTTTACAAAGCAAAGTGTTATAAGAAGAGCAGAAGTATATAGGAGAGTAAAAGAAAGGTAAAGAGAGTGGATGAGAGCGTGCAAAAGGAGAGCAAAAGATAGAGTTGAAGGCACTGTCAAGAAATTTTAAATGAAAATAAGAAAAAAGTTTGGAGATGAGTTAAACAAGTTAAGAAAGCCCTAGGGAAAGTATGGATTTTGCCAGGTTAAAAAACAGAGTAGGAGAGTGTAGTAGATGGGAGATGGAGGTTTAGGTAGAATGGGCGAAAGTATTTTGAGGAACTTTTAAATGTTAAGGAAGAATAGAGGCATAATTTCATGCCACGGTCAGGGAGGTATATCAACTATTTAGGAGTGAAGAAGAGCAGAATTGTAAGTGTGGGGGAGGTACCGAGAGGCATTACGTAAAATGAAGGGGTAAAGCTGGTGGTATACTAGATGGATCATGACAGAAATTGTTAAAGCAGGGGGATATAGTGTATGAAGGCTTGGTACTTTGTTTAATAATTGTATGAAAGAGGGAAGGTACCTAGGGAGTGGCGGAGAGCATGTAGAGTCCCTTTATATAAAGGAAAGGGGACAAAAGAGACTGTAAAAATTAATAGAGGAATAAGTTATCTGAATATAGCCCAGGAAAAGAGTACGGTAGGGGTTATAAATGAAAGAATAAGAGGTAAGACAGAATGTAGGAATTGCGGATAGCAAGGAGGTTTTCAGAGTGGGGTAGGGATGTGTAGAACAATTGATTACATTGAAGCAAAATGTGCAAACAGTATTAGATAAAGTAGGAAGTTTATATCACTTTATGGATTTAGAAAAAGGCATATGATAGAGTGGATAGAGGAGCACTGTGGCAAATGTTGCTAGTATATTTGAAAAGGTTGGTAAGTAAATTAAATGCTGTAAAGAGTTTTTATGAGGCTAGTGAGCTCAGGTTAGTGTAGTACGAAGAGAGGGAACTACTTCCCGGTAAAAGTAGGTCTTAGACAGGAATGTAGAATTTCACCATGGTTGTTAAATATAAATTAAAGATGGGGTTGTAAAGGACGTAAATTCTAGCGGTTTCGGGATAGGTTGGGATATAAATTTTGGGGAATCAAATTTCAAAATAGGGAATTGACACACAGTTACTTTATGCTGATGATATACAGTCTTAATGGGAGATTCGAAAGAAAAATTGGCAAAGTTAGTGGATTGAGTTTTGAGAATGTTGTCAAAGGGTAGAAAGTTTGAAAGTGAACATAGAAAACGTAGGGAGATGAGGGTTGTCAAATATTAAGGATAAAGAAAAATTGGATATCAAATTTGGGTAGAGGAGTAAAATGGAAGAAGAGAATGATTTCAGATACTTTGGGAGTTGACACGTGTCGGCGTCGGATGATTTATGGAAGGAAGAGGTAAAATCATAGAATTGATGAGGGAAAAAAGCGAGTGGTGTGTTGAGGTATATGTGGAGTCAAAAAACGTTATCTATGGAGGCAAAGAAGGGATAAGTACTGAAAGTATAGTAAGTACCAAACACTCTTATATGGTGTGACGCTTGGTTGTTAAATGCAGCAGCGCGGAATGTTGGAGGCGGTGGAGATGTCCGTTTAAGGGCAATGTGTGGTGTAAAAATTACGCATAAAATTCGGAGTGTGGAAATTAGTGACAGGTATGGCGTACTAAAACTATTAGTCTAGCAGGGCAGAAGAGGGGTTGTTGAGGTTGGTTAGGTCATTTAGAGAGAATGGATCAAAGTAGAATGACATGGAAAGCATATAAATCTATAGGGAAAGGAAGAGCCGGGGGTAGGGGTCCGTGTCCTCAAAAGTGTTGGAGATGAGGGGTAAAGGATGGTCTTGTGGGCACGGGGCATGGACTTCCAGTCAAGCGTGCGGAGCGTGTTAGCTAGGAGTGAATGGAGACGAATGGTACATGGACCTTACGATCTGTTGGAGTGAGAGCAGGGTAATATTTTTAGTAATTGATTCAGTGGAAACCGGTTATTTTCAATATAGTTCCGTCACTTGCGTCCTGGAAATGGGGAAGTACAATGCCCTGCACTTTAAAGGAGGGTTTGGGATATTGGCAGTTTGGAGGGTAATGGTGTGTATCTTAAATGTGTAATCGCTTCTAAACTGTTTATTCTGAGCACCTCTCACCTCTGCAAAAACAGTGATAATGTGCGAGGGTGGTGAAAAGTGTTGAAATGATGATGAAAGTATTTTCTTTTAGGGATTTTCATTCTTTTTTGGGTCACACCTGCTACCGGTGGTGAGACGGCCGACTAGTTATGGTGTAATATGTAATGTATATATGTATATATAATATATATATATATATATATATATATATATATATATATATATATAAATATCTATATACACACATTAGCAGTTTGGAGGATATGATTGGGTATCTTTAAAATGTGTATCTTCAAAACTTTTGTGTTCTGAGCACCTCTGCAAAAAACACTGATTAAGTGTGAGTGAGGAGAAAGTGTTGAATCTTTAGTTGAAATATTTCTTTTTGGGGATTTTCTAGTCTTTTATTTGGGGTTTTTTTATTTTTAAAAAAATTTTAATTTTTTTTTTTTTATTGGGGGGGTGGTGTTGGGGGTCTGTTTGTTTGTTTGTTTTTACCACTGGCCTCTGGGAGAACGGCCGCTTGTTTTATATATATATATATATATATATATATAAATATAGATATATATAATATAATATAAATATATATATTATATATATATATTAATATATATATATATAAATATAAACAGTCTCCTCAACATTCGCGTTTTCACAAACTTTCACGCGGGCTTCACACAATTCAACGAATTCCCAACCGCCAAATTCCCATCTGCAGCCAAAATCATATTAAAAGTTTACCACCATGAGTCCCACTACTACCCTCCTCCGACCCCCACAACTGGCAGACAGCCCTCCCAACCACAGGTGGTGAGTGTTTTTGTTGTTTATTATTTTGCTAATTAAACTACAGTATAAATAATGTCAACCCATTTATGACTGGCATATTAAGAAGGCTATCAGACAGGTTACTGTAGGTGACATCATGTGTTTACTCTTGAACACACACAAGAATACAAACATTTCAGCTACTGCTAATAATAATAATAATAATAATATATTAATAATAATAAATAATAATAATAATAATAATATTAATCAAAAATACGATAGAATTGAAGAAGAAATTGTAACAAAAATACGAGGGTTGAAGCAGAGGTGAGAAGTGGTAGATGCATCTCATGTGCTTTATTTATGCAGGAGTGAACATTAGACTCCGTACTCTTCCAAACAATTCACAAAATTCATTATATTGGTGCATGTAGATTGAGTGTGACCGTAGTGTTGGGCAGTGGTAGAGGCAGTGGATGAGGCAGTGATAAGGCATGAAAGAGCAGTTATACGAGGCAGTGGAAAGGCAGTGTAAGGCAGTGGTAGAGGCAAGTGGTAGAGCAGTGGTAGAGGCACGGTTGAGGCAGTGGTAAGAGGCAGTGGGCGAGGTAACAAGCGGTTGAGGCAGCGGTTTGAGGCAGTAGGGTTGAGGCAGTGGGGTGAGGCAGTGGTGAGGCCCTGTGGAAGAGGCAGATTAGAGGTCAATCGTAGAGCAGTGGTAGAGGCATGGTAGAGGCAGTGTAAGGCATAGGTAGAGGCAAGTGGGTAGAGGCAGTGGTAGAGGCAAGGTAGAGGCAGTGTAGAGGCGTGGTAGAGGCAGTGTAGAGGCAGTTGGTAGAGGCCAGTTAGAGGCAGTGGTAGAGCAGTGGTAAGGCAGTGATAGAGGCAGAGATAAGAGGCAGGATAGAGGCATGATAGAGGCATGATAAGGCAGTGATAGATGCAGTGATAGAGGCAAGTGATATATTACTAACATATATGCTATAAATAATAATAGTACATTTATGAATAACATTTATATTAGTAGTAATTATATATTAAATGATTATAAATGTTATTAATATTTAACAGCACTATTAATAATTGAAAATTACATGTTTCGTAAATACCACTGCTCTATCACTGCCTCTTATCACGCCTCTAACCACTGCCTCAACGCAACTACCAGTCACACCAATCTACAAGCAACCAAATACAATGAATTATTGTGAAAATGTTTGGAAGAGAACGGAGGCTAATACTCACATCGCAGCATAAACAAAGCCACACTGAAATGCTCACCCATCCTCCACACTGGCTTCAACCTCTCGACTTTATTGTATCAATTTCCTTCATCAATTCTATCGTATTTATTATTATATTATTATTCTATTATTATAATTAGCAGTACACAAATGTTTTGATTCTTGGCTGTGTTCAAGAGTAAACACATGATGTCACCTTCCAATACCTGTCCGAATACCATTCCAATGTGCCGTCATAAATGGGTTATTGACAATTATTAACTGTAGATTAATAGCAAATAACATATGAACAAACACAACACTCACCAAACATGGTGGAGGGTCCAGGCTGCCAGTTGCAGGGGTCAGAGGTGAGGGTAGTAGGGACACTCGCATTGGTGGAGGCATTGGTATGTTAATAACATAACATGTTATTAAGTCCTTAACGTGTGTATTTAGTACAATTTACGACGTTTTCATGTATTTTAATGATTGTTCTGGTTTCGAACAAGTTAAGGAAGCAGTATTGTATTATATTTCATCCACATAAATTTGGGGCAACCATACATTTCGCGAGGCTCTTGAACCCCTAACCCTCATAATGATTGAGAGGGAGACCTGTATGCAAGTATGTATGTGTGGTGTATTTGTATGTGGTTGTGTGTGTGTGTGTTGGTGTGTGTGAGTGTGTGTGTGTGTGGTAAATATAAGAGTAGTTTACACATATATTTTTTAACTTATTTTATTATCACACAGGCCCGATTCCCACCAATGCAGGGTGCCCCAAAAAGAAAAAAAAAACTTTCACGCATCATTCACTCAATCACTGACCTTGCCAGAAGGTGGCTTTTACACTACAGTTTTTAAACATGCACCCATTAACACCCCTCCAACAAATAAAATATCTAACATAAATATAACTAAAATAAAAATAACAAAATCATATATAATCTAAATAAATAAAATAATATACAATACACACATACTTACATACATACATCCTCACTTCTTCTCACCGATTTAACAACTATCGACAACAACTGCCAGGCTTGGTGAGCGAAATCCCAGAAGAAGTAAAACCTTTCTTTTTTGGAGCCACCCTGTGTGCGTTGAAGAGAAGGATGGGGGAATCAGACCCATTGCGTTTTGGAAACACTCTTTCGCCGACATCGTGGCCAAAGCTTCAGTAAGAAACAATCCCTAGAACTACCAGTATTTAACTCCAGCCACCCAACTGGGCTTTGGAGTCCCTCAAGGCAGAGAAGCTGCAGCTCAAGCGGCAAGTGCCCTACATCAGGGACCTACCAGAAGACAAGTCTGTAGTCAAACTTGATTTTAGAAAAGACCTTAATATGGTAAAGAGAGATGCCTGTCAAGCCAGCTGTTCAGGAACGCTTCCCATACCCCATTTTATTTTCCCTTCATCTCAGCTGGCTAAACATGCAAAAACCCACATTCTTTTGTTTGGGGAACATGAAATTCAATCATCAGAAGGTGTTCAGCAGGGTGACCCACTAGCTCCGCTTCTCTTCTGCTTGGCAGTAAGAGAACTAACTTCCAGCCTACGCAGCGAGCTCAACATCTGGTACCTGGATGATGGCACTCTGGCAGGTACTGAAGAGTCCCTGGTAGGGGACCTACAACTGGTGAAAACACAGGAAGAAGACTTGGGACTCATCCTCAATCCCTCCAAGTGTGAAATCATCACAGCGAACCAGGAAATAATCAATGCTGTGCGAAGAATCCTCCCAGAAGTCTCTACTACCACTCCATCCAACAGTACCCTCCTGGGAGCATCTCTGGGTCACCAGGCCATCGACACAGTCCTCAAGGACAAATTGAATGACCTGATGAGAATGGAGGAGAGAATAAGTAATCTTCATGCCCATGATGCTCTGTATCTCCTCACAAGGTCCCCTTACTATTCCAAGACTCACTCACTTTCCTGAGGTGTGCACCCTCTTTTTGACAACCCAACACTCGACGAATATGACGCAAACGGGTCAACCCTTAAGAAGGCACTAACCTGTCACTAGGGGATCAGCAATGGGATCAGGCAACCCTCCCAGTGCGACGGGGGTATAGGGGTGCGCAAGCAACGCATGTTGCTTTACCTGCTTTTCTGTCTTCGTGTTTGGCTTTCCAGTGCATTAGTAAAGGGAGATTGTTCCCGAACGCTTAAAGACGTGGTAGGAGCTCAAGCCCCCCAGGTTTACTGAAGCAGCGATTCGGTGGGACACCCTTACAGATTCTTCCAGTAGACCCAGCTCCTCCCAAAGTACACAAACAGTCCCACGGGGACAAACTGATCATGGAAAAAATCGCCAACACAATGCTCTCCAATGCCTCAGGAAAGGACAAAGCCGTCTCCTGGCAGTGAAGGCACCACATCAGGAGATTCCGTTAGCTGTTTTTCCCAATCCTCCTTGGGCACTGACTAGACCACAGGCCATTCGGATTGGTGTTGCTCTTCCGCCTACCCGGGCCCCCATCCTCACCGAACATAGGCGTATTTGCGGCAGGGCGACAGTTGATCAATCGGACTTCATGGTCTCGTGTGCACACGGGCAGAAGGGAATTGCCGGGCATGAGGAGGTAAAATGCCATCATAAAGAGAAGCCTGCCACAGCCCGTTGCCCAGCTAAACGGAACCCCAAGTGCCAAAGGTCTGACGGAATCAAAAAGCGTCCTGATGAGCCACTTCACTTGGAAGGATGGAAGCAGATTCCTGGACTCCACATGTGCCCCCCCATGGCAGACCCTACTTGCCAACCCGGTGGAGGGGTGGAGCGCCAGCCAGGGGGAGACCCAGAAGATCCGCAAATATGAAGACCTTCCCCCTTGCTACACCTTCATCCCAATAGGTCGGAGACCCTTGGAGCATGGGGCAAGTGTGCTCTAAAGTTCCTAATAGAGCTGGGTGAAAAGCTCATCATAAAAAACCAAGGACCACAGGGCGACCAGCTTCCTCTTTCAGAGACTCAGTGTTGAAAATCCAGAGAGAAAATGCCTGCAGCATTCTGGGCACGGGGCCCCCACCCCCGGGGAGCTGGATGAAGTATTTGAGATGTAGCGCTGAGTCACCTATGTTGTTTTACTTTCTATCGTATTTTTGTGAAATGTTTTGTCAATGTACTTTGCCCTTTAAATAAAATATACATAAAATTATAGGGGGTGGTAGAAGAAAATTTCTAAAAACAGCTTCAGGAAGAACCTTGAGTTTTCCTGAAGCAATTTTTATTCTTTTCTCTGAGGATGAGGGTCCTTATTACAGTTCTAGAGGTGGGGGTGTGTGTGTGTGTGTGTGTGTTGTGTGTGTTTTGTGTGTGTGTGTGTGTGTGTGTGTGTGTGTGTGTGTGTGTGTTGTGTGTGTGTGTGTGTGTGTGTGTGGGGTGTGTGTGTGGTGGGGTGTATATATATATATATTATACATATATGCATATACAATATAATATATATATATATATAAAATATATATTTATTTATTTATTTATTTAAAAATTTGTGCACACATACAGAGGTAAAAAAATACAGAAAAGAGCAGTATCCCAAAGCCATTTATACTATGCATAGCATTACGGGCTGGCTTAAAATTAACTTAAGATAAAACTAAGCAATGATGACATCGGTGATAAAACTTTAATGTAAACAGATTACTATAAAGCACAAGTGAGTATTACAAAGACAGGTCATATGGTTGTATGCATTGTTGTACATTCAGTAGAATGGAGTATTCTGTTAGGTAGTGTATTTAAAAAATAATAAAGTTTGATTGGGTTTTTAGGTTTAACATTTATGTATATAATTGTGAGAAACATTTAGATATACAATTTATAAGGTTCAGTTATTCAGTATTTTTTTGGTTTTGGGTGAGTAAGTGATCTTTGAGAAGAGACTTGAATTTATAAACAGGTAGTGTTTCTTTTATATTTACAGGTAATGAGTTCCAGATTTTAGGGCCTTTTTATGTGCATTGAGTTTTTGCATAGTGTGAGATGGACACGAGGAACATCAAAGAGTGATCTTGCCTTGTGTTATGGTCATGTGTTTTTGTTGAGGTTGGCAAGGAGATGTTGAGGGGAGGGTTAAAATCAGAGTTTAAGTGTTCTATGTATGTAATAGGTGCAGTTTAAAAAGTATGAATGTTTTGTATGGTGAATAGGTTTAGTGTATTGAATATTGGTGGAGTGTGCTGCCTATAGTGAGAATTTGTTTTTCATTCTAACTGCAGCCTTTTGTTGGGTAATTAGTGGTCTGAGATGGTTACTTGTTGTTGAGCCCCATGCACAAATTTCCCTAGGTGAGATAGGGGTAAATAAGAGAGTGATATAGGGCCAGGAGGGCTGACTGTGGAGCATAGTACCGTATCTTCGATAGTATGCCTACAGTCTTTGGGAAATTTTCTTAGAAATTTGTTGTATATGTGTAAAGAAATTTGAGTCTATTATCAAGGTGGATTCCTAGAATTTTCCCTCTGTTAGCTTTTTGATAGGTGATCCGTTTAAACATTATGTTAAGAGGGACATCTGTAGCTCTGTTACCAAAACTGATGAAGTAGGTTTTGTCATGTTTAGTGTAAGTTTGTTAGTCCTCATCCAGGTAGATATTTTCTGTAATTCTGTATTTACAGTATTGGCTAGCGTGACTGGGCTCGGGTGGGAGAAGACGTATGTAGTGTCATCTGCAAATAGTGTGGGTTTGAGTAATTGCGAAGCATTTGGTAGGTCATTTATGTATAGGAGAAAGAGAAGAGGGCCAAGGACACTTCCCTGTGGGACACCAACGTAATTTGTTGTGCAGAAGATTTTTGCCCCATTTGCATACACTATTGGCTTCTGTTGCTGAGGTATGACTTGAGGTAGTTGAGGAGTGCCCTCTTATACCATAGTGTGACAATTTTACGTGGAGCAAGTCATGGTTAACTGTATCAAAAGCTTTACGTAAGTCAATGAAGACCCCCAGTGGGACTTTTTTTTCTCTATTGCAGTGTATATATGTTCTAGCATGTGTATAATAGCACCCTTAGTATTTTTTTTTGGCCTGAATCCAAATTGGCAGGGGTTGAGTATGTTTTGGGAGATAAGGTAGGAGTAGATTCGTTTATGAATTAATTTTTTCGAAGATTTTTGAGAGAGGGTGTAAGTTGGATATTGGCCATAGTTATTAAACTCTGTTTGGTCTCCTCCTTTGTGGATCGGGTGACCTTGCTATTTTGAGTACTGTGGGGAAGGTGGAGGATTCAATGGTTTTGTTAAAGAGTGTTGCAATGATTGGTGATAGCACTTGTGACACTTTTTTGTATATAAAGGGTGGTAAGGTATTTAAATCTCCTGCCTTGTTTTTTAGGTGTTGATAATAAGGGAGACTTCGTATGGGTTAGTCGGAAACTAGGAACAGTGTGTTCGGGTAGTTGCCAGTGAGGTAGTCATTTGGTGGGGTATCTGAGCTTGGGATTTTTTTGGCAAGGTTTTGTCCTATAGTGGAGAAGAAGCATTGAGTCTGTTTGCTGTTTCTGTTGGTGGGAGTTGGGGTTCATCTGATTTTTGCTAATTTTATTTCGCTATTTCGTGATATCTTTTTTGTTCCTAGGAATTTTCTGATAGGGTTTTCCAGGTCTTTTTTATATCACCTCGTAAATTGGATAATCTGTTCTCATAATACAATTTTTTTGCCCTTCTTATCAGGCTGGTTAGGATTGACGAGTAACGTTTTGTTTGGTCTCTGGTTATGTGACCCATTCTGTACTGTTTTTCATATTGGTGTTTTGTATTTATGGATTTGAGAATGCTGGGTGTTAACCAGGGACTGTTCAGTCTCTTAGCTGTCATCTGTTTAGTTTTTTTTAGGGGAGTGCTTGTTATAGAGGTATTGGGTCTTTTTTAGAAATTATTAATACATTCGTCAATATCGTATAGATTTCTAGCTCAGTGTGCCAGTCAATGTTTGCTACTGCTGTTGTGAAGTTATTAATGGCTGCCTCATTGTGAAGTCTGAAGGTGACTTTAGTAGTGTCTTGGGGGTTTAATTTACCAAGAGTTGTTATGAGAAAAGTAGGGTAGTGGTCTGTGGTATTATCTGAATTATGCCTGATTTTAAAGGGGATAGGGGTGTTGGTCCAGATGTGGTCAAGTAGGGAAACACTAGTCTCTGTAACTCTTGTAGGTTTTGTTACTGTTGGTAGCAACATACAGTTACTCATTGTGTTTGTGAATTCAGTAACGTGTGGGTCCTGGTCTTGAGGAGATTTATATTGAAGTCACCTGAGAGTAGTAAGTGATCTTTGTTCATGCGTGCTCAGTTATCATACTTCCTAGGTTTTTACTAAATTGGCTAATGTTTGACTGTGGAACTCTGTAAATGTTTATCAATGTGAGAGGTTTTTGTAGGTATTTGGATTTGAAAATTTTGGTATTATATATTCCCCATATATATATATATATATAATTAAAATATATATATATATATATATATATATATATATAAATATAATATATATATATATATATATATATATATTTAAATTTTTATTTATATTATATATATATATTTTTTCTTTCTTTCAACAAATCAGCCGTATCCCACCGAGTCAGGGTGGCCCAAAAAGAAAAACGAAAGTTTCTCTTTTCAAATTTAGTAATTTATACAGGAGAAGGGGTTACTAGCCCCTGCTCCGGGTTTTTGTCACTTTTACAACACGCATAGCTTACGGAGGAAGAATTCTGTTCCACTTCCCCATGGATATAAGAGGAAATAAACAAGAACAAGAACTAGAAAGAAAATACCAAAAACCCCAGAGGGGTGTGTATTATATGCTTGTAATGTTTTTGTAGGTGACTAAGTGTAAGTAGAAGTAAAAAGACGTACCTGAAATTTTTGCATGTTTAGGGAACAGAAAAAAGACCCCAGCAACCCTCCCCTAGGGAAAAAACAAAAAAGGGCTTTTTTTTACAATCACTTGGCAGGACGGTAGTATCCATGGGACTGCTGTCTCCCAACATACTAATTATATTTATTATATATATATATTAAATATAATATATTATATATATATATTTATATATATACACATATATATTATAATATAAATTTTTAAATATATATATTTTACATATAATATTTTATATATATATATATAATATTTTCCCCTTTAATCAAAAATTATTACACACATACATCACACATACATACACACTTACACACACACAAAAACACACCATACACCACATACACACATACATAACATCATACCATAATACACATACATACACACATACAGGTCTTCCCCAACATTCCATTTTCAACTTTCACGGGGTTCACAATTCCGAATTCCCAACCGCCAAATTCCCAGGCACCAAATTCCCAGTCGCCAAATATATTTAAGTTTCCACCACCGAAAATCCCTATACCCCCTCTGACCCCCCCAAAATGGCAGCCAGCCCTCCCCCCACTCAGTGTGGGGAGTGTTTTTTTTGTTCATTATTTGTATTAAAACAGTTAAATAATGTCAAACCCCTTATGACTCATATTGGAATGGCTATTCGGACAGGTATTAGTGGTGACATCATGTTTTTACTCTTGAACACCAAAGAATTTAAAATTTCTGCTACAGCAAAAATAACAATAGTAATAAAAATAATAATAATAAAAAATAAAATAATAATAATAATAAATTTAAATTTACATATAATTGAAGAAGGAAATGACAAAAATAGGGGGAGTGGTTGCAATTTGTCATGGACTTTGTTTTATGCAGGGGGTTAACTTAGTCTCCCTGCTCTTCAAACTTTCACAATAATTCATTGGTTTTTGGGGCTTGTAGATTGAGGGGACTGGAGGGTAGAGGCAGTGATTGAGGCAATGGTATTTAATAACATACATGTTAAAAATAATACATGTTATTTAAAATATGTACTATTATTATTTATAACATATATGTTATTAAAATACATTACATTTTATTTATTTATTTTTTTTTTTTTTTTTTATTATCACCCCGGCCGATTCCCACCAAGGCAGGGTGGCCCGAAAAAGAAAAACTTTCACCATCATTCACTCCATCACTGTCTTGCCAGAAGGGTGCTTTACACTACAGTTTTTAAAACTGAAAACATTAAACACCCCCCCTTAAAGAGTGCAGGCACTGTACTTCCATCTCCAGAACTCAAGTCCGGCCTGCCGGTTTCCCTGAATCCCTTCATAAATGTTACTTTGCTCACACCCCAAACAGCACGTCAAAGTATTAAAAAACCATTTGTCTCCATTCACTCCTATCAAACACGCTCACGCATGCCTGCTGGAAGTCCAACCCCCTCGCACAAAAAAACCTCCTTTACCCCCTCCCTCCAACCTTCCTAGCCGACCCCTACCCCCCCTTCCTTCCACTACAGACTGATACACTCTTGAAGTCATTCTGTTTCGCTCCATTCTCTTTTACATGTCTGAACCACCTCAAAAAACCCTTCCTCAGCCCTCTGGACAACAGTTTTGGTAATCCCGCCCCTCCTCCTAACTTCCAAACTACGAATTCTCTGCATTATATTCACACCACACATTGCCCTCAGACATGACATCTCCACTGCCTCCAGCCTTCTCCTCGCTGCAACATTCTTTCACCCACGCTTCACACCCATATAAGAGCGTTGGTAAAAATATACTCTCATACATTCCCCTCTTTGCCTCCAAGGACAAGTTCTTTGTCTCCACAGACTCTAAGTGCACCACTCAACTCTTTTTCCCTCATCAATTCTATGATTCACCTCATCTTTCATAGACCCATCCGCTGACACGTCCACTCCCAAATATCTGAATACGTTCACCTCCTCCATACTCTCTCCCTCCAATCTGATATTCAATCTTTCATCACCTAATCTTTTTGTTATCCTCATAACCTTACTCTTTCCTGTATTCACCTTTAATTTTCTTCTTTTGCACACCCTACCAAATTCATCCACCAATCTCTGCAACTTCTCTTCAGAATCTCCCAAGAGCACAGTGTCATCAGCAAGAGCAGCTGTGACAACTCCCACTTTGTGTGTGATTCTTTATCTTTTAACTCCACGCCTCTTGCCAAGACCCTCGCATTTACTTCTCTTACAACCCCATCTATAAATATATTAAACAACCACGGTGACATCACACATCCTTGTCTAAGGCCTACTTTTACTGGGAAAAAATTTCCCTCTTTCCTACATACTCTAACTTGAGCCTCACTATCCTCGTAAAAACTCTTCACTGCTTCAGTAACCTACCTCCTACACCATACACTTGCAACATCTGCACATTGCCCCCCTATCCACCCTGTCATACGCCTTTTCCAAATCCATAAATGCCACAAGACCTCTTTAGCCTTATCTAAATACTGTTCACTTATTGTTTCACTGTAAACACCTGGTCCACACACCCCCTACCTTTCCTAAAGCCTCCTTGCTCATTCGCTATCCTATTTCTCCGTCTTACTCTTAATTCTTTCAATTATAACTCTACCATACACTTTACCAGGTACACTCAACAGACTTATCCCCTATAATTTTTGCACTCTCTTTTATCCCCTTTGCCTTTATACAAAGGAACTATGCATGCTCTCTGCCAATCCCTAGGTACCTTACCTCTTCCATACATTTTAAATAATTGCACCAACCACTCCAAAACTATATCCCCACCTGCTTTTAACATTTCTATCTTTTATCCCATCAATCCCGGCTGCCTTACCCCCTTTCATTTTACCTACTGCCTCACGAACTTCCCCCACACTCACAACTGGCTCTTCCTCACTCCTACAAGATGTTATTCCTCCTTGCCCTATACACGAAATCACAGCTTCCCTATCTTCATCAACATTTAACAATTCCTCAAAATATTCCTTCCATCTTCCCAATACCTCTAACTCTCCATTTAATAACTCTCCTCTCCTATTTTTAACTGACAAATCAATTTGTTCTCTAGGCTTTCTTAACTTGTTAATCTCACTCAAAACTTTTTCTTATTTTCAACAAAATTTGTTGATAACATCTCACCCACTCTCTCATTTGCTCTCTTTTACATTTGCTTCACCACTCTCTTAACCTCTCTCTTTTTCTCTCCATATACTCTTCCCTCCTTGCATCACTTCTACTTTGTAAAAAACTTCTCATATGCTAACTTTTTCTCCCTTACTACTCTCTTTACATCATCATTCCACCAATCGCTCCTCTTCCCTCCTGCACTTTCCTGTAACCACAAACTTCTGCTGAACACTCTAACACTACATTTTTAAACCTACCCCATACCTCTTCGACCCCATTGCCTATGCTCTCATTAGCCCATCTATCCTCCAATAGCTGTTTATATCTTACCCTAAACTGCCTCCTCTTTTAGTTTATAAACCTTCACCTCTCTCTTCCCTGATGCTTCTATTCTCCTTGTATCCCATCTACCTTTTACTCTCAGTGTAGCTACAACTAGAAAGTGATCTGATATATCTGTGGCCCTCTATAAACTGTACATCCTGAAGTCTACTCAACAGTCTTTTATCTACCAATACATAATCCAACAAACTACTGTCATTTCGCCCTACATCATATCGTGTATACTTATTTATCCTCTTTTTCTTAAAATATGTATTACCTATAACTAAACCCCTTTCTATACAAAGTTCAATCAAAGGGCTCCCATTATCATTTACACCTGGCACCCCAAACTTACCTACCACACCCTCTCTAAAAGTTTCTCCTACTTTAGCATTCAAGTCCCCTACCACAATTACTCTCTCACTTGGTTCAAAGGCTCCTATACATTCACTTAACATCTCCCAAAATCTCTCTCTCTCCTCTGCATTCCTCTCTTCTCCAGGTGCATACACGCTTATTATGACCCACTTCTCGCATCCAACCTTTACTTTAATCCACATAATTCTTGAATTTACACATTCATATTCTCTTTTCTCCTTCCATAACTGATCATTTAACATTACTGCTACCCCTTCCTTTGCTCTAACTCTCTCAGATACTCCAGATTTAATCCCATTTATTTTCCCCCCCACTGAAACTCTCCTACCCCCTTCAGCTTTGTTTCGCTTAGGCCAGGACACAACTTCTTTTCTTTCCCATAACATCAGCAATCATCTGTTTCTTGTCATCCGCACTACATCCACGCACATTTAAGCAACCCGTTTTATAAAGTTTTTCTTCTTCTCTTTTTTAGTAATTGTATACAGGAGAAGGGGTTACTAGCCCATTGCTCCCGGCATTTTAGTGGGCCTCATACACACCCCATGGCTTACGGGGGAAAGATTCTTTTCCACTTCCCCATGGACAATAGAAGAAATAAAAAAGAACAAGAGCTATTTAGAAAAAGGAGAAAAACCTAGATGTATGTATATATATATATGCATGTGCGTGTCTGTGAAGTGTGACCAAAGTGTAAGTAGGAGTAGCAAGATATCCCTGTTATCTTAGCGTGTTTATGAGACAGAAAAAGAAACCAGCAATCCTACCATCATGCAAAACAGTTACAGGTTTTTGTTTCACAGTCATCTGGCAGGACGGTAGTACTTCCCTGGGTGGTTGCTGTCTACCATACATGTTAATAATAATACATGTTATTAATAATAACATGTACTATTATTATTTATAACATATATGTTATTAAATATCACTGCCTCAACCGCTGAATTATTGTGAAATGTTTGAAAAAGCAGGGAGACTAATGTTCACTCCAGCATAAACAAAGTCACACTGACGATGTGCCAACCACTCCCTCGTATTTTTGTACAATTTCCTTCTTCAATTATATCGTATTTATTATTATTATTATTAGAAGTAGCAGAAATGTTTAATTCTTTGCTGTGTTCAAGAGTAAACACATGATGTCACCGTCTAATACCTTTCCTAATAGCCATTCTAATATGCAGTCATGAATGGTTTACATTATTTATTCTGTAGTTTAATAGCAAATAATGAAAAAAACAAAACACTCACCACACTGAGTGGTGGAGGGCTGGCTGCCAGTTGCGGGGGTCGGAGGGAGGGTAGTAGGGACTCGCAGTGGTGGAGGCAGTGGTGGAGGCATTGGTGGAGGCAGTGGTGGAGTCTGTGGTATTTAATAACATACATGTTATTAACATACAATGTATTAAATAACATACGTTATTAAAGCATAACATGTATAATTTAGTACAATTTACGACGTTTTTCATGTATTTTATGATTATTCATGTTCAACAAAATAAGGAAGCAGTATTGTAATATATTTCCTACAATATATTGGAGCCCCCAAACATTCACGGTTTTTCAACATTCGCGAGGCTCTTGATCCCCTAACCCTCGCGAATGTTGAGGGAAACCTGTATATATATATATATAAAATATATTTATATATATATATAATTTTATATATACACACACACACACCTACCATCCGACTTACGACCGAGCTTGGTTCCGACCAACCGGTCGTAAGTCGGAATGGACGTAAGTCGAACTTTACTACTGAATACGTGTATCAACATCACACTTATTGTAATGATATTATTTTATTGTTTCATTTTAGTATCTCCTTTTTTACTTTACTTTTTATGCTGTTAGTACTCTATTTTATACTGTAAGGTTTAGGAGAAACACTGTGTACAACATAAACATTTGTTTATTTCTGAGAACATTGAAATACAGTATATGTAAATGAAACTGCATGATCAGAAAAGTACAAAATATTGAAATACAGTATAAATGAAACTGCATGATCAGAAAAGTACAAAATATTGAAATACAGTATAAATGAAACTGCATGATCAGAAAAGTACAAAATATTGAAAACAGTATAAATGAAATACAGATAAGGATTGGGACACATTTAACACCCCCACTAGTGCTTGGTTGGGGAAATCATCTATGCTTTCTTCCTCTGAAGGGGTAGGGGTGCGAGGAGGTGGGGGAGCACTCTTCTTGATGAACATACAGAGATTTGTTTGAATTTTCCTTTTCTTCTTTTCATCATAAATGTCTCTGTATGGACGCATTGCATCCTGTATCGTTCTCCTCAGTTTTAAACCAACCTTTCAATGTTAGGGTCCATATTCTCTAATTTTCATAGCCCTCGGTTTATAAATTTGAAAAAACACTGTGATAATTCATTCACCGGGGAATTTCCTTTCTGGCTCCTCTTCATTTTCTTCGTCTTCTTTCTGTCTTTGTTCTTCTGCTTTTTTTTCTTCTTCTATTATCAGGAGTTCTTCATTCGTTAACTATTTAACTTCTTCTGTCAAAAGTTCTTCAATGTCATCCACATCACATTCAAGTTCAAGTTTGTTAGCCAGTTTTAAAATCACACCTCTCAGCACACTTAACTCTTCTTCACTGTCGAAGCCATGAAAATCTTGAAGAAACCGGGCATTACACTGCTTCCAGACTCCGTTCATACACTTAGCTGTGACTAACTCCCATGCTTTTGCTATGTTTTTGATGCACTGATAAATATTATACTGCTTCCAAAAACCTCTTAAGAGTTAGTTCTGGGTCTGAATCAATGGCCTGGATAGCTTGATCAAAAGATATGCGCAGATAGTATGCTTTAAATTTGAAATAACCCCTGATCCATGGGTTGTATGAGTGGGGTGGTGATGGGAGGCATAAACACCACTCGTACATCAGGGTCTTTGATCGTCCAAGTGAGGAGGGTGGGAAGGTGCATTGTCTAAAAAATAAAAGAATTTGAAAGGTACTCTGTTTTCCTGGGAATACTGGCGTGCAGCTGGGATGAAAAAGTTTAAAAACCAATCCTCAAATAAGGCCAATGTCATCCATGTCTTACGATTGTATCGATAGTGCACAGGGAGCGTATGTTTGTTTACATTTTTGAGAGCACGGGGGTTCTCAGCCATGTAAATTTAAAAAGGGTTTTAATTTTGAAACCAGCAATATTTCCCCCAAGCAGCAGTGAAAAACCCCTTTTCTTCATAACCTTATGCCCTGGCACACACTTCACTTCCTTAGATACACATGTTCCTTTAAACCATTTTTTTTCCAGTACAGCCAGTTTTTATCAACATTAAATATTTGTTCTGGTAAATACCCTTCTTCTTTTATTAGATTATCCAACTGAGCAACAAAGTTTCTTGCACCTTCTTCGTCACAAGCAGCTGCTTCATCTTTCGCTACCACATAATTTAAATTTTGGGAACCCTGACGAAATTCCTAAACCACCCACCACTTTCAATATAAAATTTTTGATTATACCCCTCACCAGCATGGTTGTTTCAACATGTTAAACAAACTTTTTGCTTTTCTTTGTACTTCAGAAAGCATCACATTCACTTTTTTCTGCCGATAATCTTCTATCCAAACACTGAGCATTTTTTCCATCTCGGCAATTGGGGCCCTTCACTTTTCTTTGTGGGTAATTGTTGATGTCATAGAGGCCGAAGATTTCACTGCTCTTTGATGCGTTTTTTACCCTTTAAAAGTCGACCAGTGGAG
>NW_026505866.1:0-16224 GCF_026875155.1 Cherax quadricarinatus
AGTTGATTAGCTTTTAGATATCTATTTACTGCTAGATAAGCCGGGGCAACAGTTAAGAGACTTACATTTTCTTTAATGATAATAATTTTTATTTCTTGTAGTATATGAAGCAACTATTACTGTCGTAGAGGATATCACTGATATACTGTATATAAAGCCTCTGGTTATGTAATGCATTTCACGTAGTTTAATCTTGTACCCTAGGATTCGGCCCGGATGAGTGGACTAAGACCCAGGTACCTACTTACAGCTTGGTTAGGAGGGGGCAGTAGGTGTTAGAAACATGCCCAACCTTTCATCCGTGCCGGGATCAATCCCTGTAGCTTTAGTGTGTTAGCTCAGGACAAGAGCAAGCAAGTCACAAGCCCTCCCGCTAAGTAAGTTTATTCAGTTACATAGATTATCATACATAGCAACATATGTGCAGAGAACCTAGGGGTTGAGCCCCGGTGCTTTCGGCTGTGAGTCAACTGTTCTACTACAGTTGATTCCGAACATAGTTTGGAGAAGGGATGTAGTTCAGCTGGGCTTGTGAGGTCTCTGGGGAGACCTAATTTAACCAATTATATGGTCACACCTTGCCTTGGCAAACGTCTGTAGCCACGCCCACGTCTGAGGTCTTTTGTTCTTGACGGCGTCAAATCCAGGCGTCAGGTACACGTGGTTGTGGAGGGTGCTTGGACCACCATAAAAGCCCAAGGAAGAGCTGAGTAGAGAGATTCGAGCGGAGCTGCTGCTGGGGTGTAGAGCTCCTGAGCAGAGATTCGAGTGGAGCTGCTGCTGGGGTGTAGAGCTCCTGAGCAGAGATTCGAGCGGAGCTGCTGCTGGGGTGCGGACTCGGGAGAAAGGCTGCTGAAGTCTCTGGAGGAGACTGTTGGAGACATTGGGCAGAGTACTGGCTTGGCGCAGTACTCGTGCTGTGTAGGTCTTGGGACCTGGGGCTTAGTTCCTGTAGTGAACTGTCCTCTGTGCTATATTGTAAGTTATATTCATTTTCGTCAAGTTGATTGTGTTCCCTGTCTCACTGCTTATGTGTACCACCCCGTTTATCTAAACCCCAATAATGCTCTGTTCCCAAACATATTATTGTACAAAGACTTAATAATAAACTGTGTTTGAGTAGAATAGTAATATTCACTGCCCACCGTTATTTATTCTTTTTTCTTATATTTTATTATGTTTATATGAGTGAAGAATGGGCGAGGCATATGTTAGTGAGTAGTGTAGCGTTAATGAGAGTGTCGTGGTGGTCACCACTGACCTGTCATTACCTACCTACCTCCGCTAATCATCTCACTCCTAACACCTCGCCTGCCTCTCCCCTGCCTACATAATCCCTTACTCTCATATTCCCCACTTATATCCTATTCAATCATTACCCCCCTACATGACATGGTGTCTAAGCGGTGGTGGTTCTTATTATTTTTATAGTAGGAACCAGTCCCATGTGCCTTATTTTTGACTGCTCGGTTATACTTGTTATGCTACCATTTGCTACCACTTTTTTTTTTTCTTGTGTGTAAAATCTAAAGTGAATATCTGTATGATATTATAATCCTAGTGACCTTAACTGTCCTTTTTTGATGGTGGGTCTAAATAATTGTTTGGGTGTAATATTATATTTGGTGGAGTTGGTTGTTGGTTTGAGATAAATGGTGGAGAATATCAGTATTTGGGTGAGACTTTTGGGGGAAGCAATTACTGGCCGAAATTGAATATTTACAGAGGAATGAGAAGTCACCCAGCCCGCCTTGGAAGACTTACCCACAACTGTCACCCATTGAAGAGTTGCCTATGATTGCTGTCCACCTGATGTGCCCAGTCACCAGCTGATATGCCCAGTCACCCAGCTGATGTGCCCAGTAGATGTATTGCTGCCCTGGTCTGTCATCCAGTGTAGTGGGTGTCTGCGTCACCCAGCCTCTGTGACCATCACCCACGGACCGCCAGTTACCCGCAGTTGCCAGGGATGGGTGACCACACCTGCTGTTGATGACCTGAAGTGACCTCACCTCACCCCGAGCAACTGACCATTGCCTGCTACGGCTGATGTCGGCTGCTGTGATGCTGCTGAGATGTTGTAGCCGTGCTGCTATGCTGTGGCCGTGCTGAGATGCTGTAGCCGTGCTGCGATGCTGTGGCCGTGCTGTGTGCTGCTGTGATGTTGAGATGCTGCGGCCGTGCTGAGATGTTGGGACCATGCTGTGATGCATTAGCCGTGCTGTGATGCTGCGATGCTGCCTAGCTCAGGAGGAGATGGCGGTGATGCTGCACTGGTGTGTGAGGGATCCTGGCTGGTGTGCCAGGACAGGAGAATCTACTATGAAGGAGTTGCCATCCTCGGAGATGTGGAAGGACGTGAGCCGTGGAGATGGACTCTGGCTGCTGGGACCAGCCTGCTATCAAGGACGGTATGGAGGTGTATCCTGCCTTGCTGGTCGACCTGTACGACCGGTATGCGGGGATGTCCTGCCAGCCATGAGAGACAATTGAGAGTGTGAGATGTCCCCAGCCTACTTTGACTTGCCAGAAGTGTTAGTGTTACCTGTGTGAAATAAGGTGACCTTGAAAACGGTCCAGTGATTATGGCCGCCTTGTTTTATGAGGCCAGTGAATCCTAGTAGTGGCATAGGATAATAGAGGGTCTTAGCTGCGATGCCTGCCCTGTCTCGATTTTCAGATGTTGTTAGTGCGCATGTGAAGTGTGCCGAAAATGCGACCTTGGTGGTCGTGAAGTGGTCCAGTTGCAGTTACTTGAAAGAATGCAACCCGTTGGAGCAGTTTTCCACGCCATAGAAGCCTAGAGAGGTTTGGCCCAATGGTTAACGTGCGAGGGTGACTAGCATTGGCTAGTGCATTTCTAGTAGAAGTAGGGAAGGCACTGGAGCCCGATATTTAGGTTTAAGGAGAAATGATGGGTAAGGAGGCTTTGCACCAGAGAGCAACTGTTATGCTGGTCAACTGCCAGGTGTACTGATTATGCTGCCTTGTGGTAGTTGAGAAGGTTGAGGGAAATATATGTAGTTGAATAATTGTATTATGTATAATTTTGTCTTTGTATTGTAATAGATTAAGGGATTAGGATTAAAATAGTCTAATAACTAGGACAAATTGTCCTAGTTCTCAGATATTTTAAATTGGGGGAGAAAGGGGGATGTGATGTAGTTCAGCTGGGCTTGTGAGGTCTCTGGGGAGACCTAATTTAACCAATTATATGGTCACACCTTGCCTTGGCAAACGTCTGTAGCCACGCCCACGTCTGAGGTCTTTTGTTCTTGACGGCGTCAAATCCAGGCGTCAGGTCGTACACGTGGTTGTGGAGGGTGCTTGGACCACCATAAAAGCCCAAGGAAGAGCTGAGTAGAGAGATTCGAGTGGAGCTGCTGCTGAGGTGTAGAGCTCCTGAGCAGAGATTCGAGCGGAGCTGCTGCTGGGGTGTAGAGCTCCTGAGCAGAGATTCGAGCGGAGCTGCTGCTGGGGTGCAGGGTCGGGAGAAGGCTGCTGAAGTCTCTGGAGGAGACTGTTGGAGACATTGGGCAGAGTACTGGCTTGGCGCAGTACTCGTGCTTTGTAGGTCTTGGGACCTGGGGCTTAGTTCCTGTAGTGAACTGTCCTCTGTGCTATATTGTAAGTTATATTCATTTTCGTCAAGTTGATTGTGTTCCCTGTCTCACTGCTTATGTGTACCACCCCATTTATCTAAACCCCAATAATGCTCTGTTCCCAAATATATTATTGTACAAAGACTTAATAATAATCTGTGTTTGAGTAGAATAGTAATATTCACTGCCAACTGTTATTTATTCTTTTTTCTTATATTTTATTATGTTTATATGAGTGAAGAATGGGCGAGGCATATGTTAGTGAGTAGTGTAGCGTTAATGAGAGTGTCGTGGTGGTCACCACTGACCTGTCATTACCTACCTACCTCCACTAATCATCTCACTCCTAACACCGCGCCTGCTCTCCCCTGCCTACATAATCCCTTACTCCCATATCCCCCACTTATATCCTATTCAATCATTACCCCCTTACATGACATCGTGGCTCATTTACATATAAGTTCTCTTGTTCTTCCCCATGATGCAATCCATGATAGTTGATTAGCTTTTAGATATCTATTTACTGCTAGATAAGCCGGGGCAACAGTTAAGAGACTTACATTTTCTTTAATGATAATAATTTTTATTTCTTGTAGTATATGAAGCAACTATTACTGTCGTAGAGGATATCACTGATATACTGTATATAAAGCCTCTGGTTATGTAATGCATTTCACGTAGTTTAATCTTGTACCCTAGGATTCGGCCCGGATGAGTGGACTAAGACCCAGGTACCTACTTACAGCT
This sequence comes from Cherax quadricarinatus, assembly GCF_026875155.1. NCBI lineage: Eukaryota > Metazoa > Arthropoda > Malacostraca > Decapoda > Parastacidae > Cherax > Cherax quadricarinatus. Next base: position 4,350 of record NW_026505866.1, read on the forward strand.
TGGTTAGGAGGGGGCAGTAGGTGTTAGAAACATGCCCAACCTTTCATCCGTGCCGGGATCAATCCCTGTAGCTTTAGTGTGTTAGCTCAGGACAAGAGCAAGCAAGTCACAAGCCCTCCCGCTAAGTAAGTTTATTCAGTTACATAGATTATAATACATAGCAACATATGTGCAGAGAACCTAGGGGTTGAGCCCCGGTGCTTTCGGCTGTGAGTCAACTGTTCTACTACAGTTGATTCCGAACATAGTTTGGAGAAGGGAAAGTTGCTATATGTGGGATTCATGAAAGCAGAGGAAAATAAATTAACAGAGCTGATAGATGAGGTGGAAGGCGGAGTGTGTCCAGAGCCATTATTAAGCAGCTGCTCACTCACTGTGCCGCTCAGTTATCACCCCGTCCTGGAGCAATCAAGTAAGTCATTTTGCTCTCATTCTCGGCTGGTGTATTTCTCCTCTTGTACAGGAAGAATACACTGATAGGGATTGTGATTGATAACTGATGTGGATTGTGGAGGTACGTGAACAGTCATTACCATCATCTGACACAAGTGACAACGTCCCACATAGTCAGGGTTCCTATCATTTCAGACTATGCCAAGTGCTTCGAGAGCTTAACAAGTGTTTCCCTAACACCAAATTTCCACCTAAAAGACTATTGTGACAAAAATCAATAATTTGCTTACTAAATGCTTCTGTGGTGGATACACTGTCAGCTGTTAACTAACAGGTACTTTCTTCATAAGTTCACCGCTGTTATTATAGTAAGAGATGTCGAGATCTTTTGTTTCTGTTTATGGCTATATCTCTTAGTCTCTCCAGAGACTGTTCAACAAACTGATCTTTGATCAAGTCCTCATGAGTAAGAACTTTAATATGAGTGGTGCGTCCTCATATCTGACAAAGACGGAGATATGCTAGGAAAATGATAGGATGGATAATGAGAACGTTCAAAACTAGGGACGCCAAACCCATGATGAATGTCTTCAAATCCCTTGTTTTCTCTTGGCTGGAATTCTGATGTACACTAATTGCCCTTTCCAAGGCAGACAAGACTGCTGACCTGGAGAGTGTACAAAGAACTTTCACGACATATATAAGTAGGATAAAGCACCTAAATTACTGGGAACGGTTGAAGACCCTTGATAACATACACTTGGAAAATCCTAGAGAGATTAATAACAAACTAGCACCCGAAAATCCCTCCGTATGAAAGCAAAAGACTCGGCAGGAAATGCAACATTCTCCTAATGAAAAGCAAGGGTGCCATGAGTACACTGTCTTCAAAAAGGCACTGGACAAGCTTCTAAAGTTAGTACCTGACTAACCAGGCTGTGGTTCGTACGTCAGTTTCCATGCAGTAACAGCCTGGTTGATCAGACCCTGGTCCACCACGAGGCCTAGTCTCAGACCGAGCCGCGGGGTTTTGACCCCGAAACCCTCTCCAGGAAAACTCCAGGTTAGTGGTGAAACTTACTTCCTTCACCTGAGGTGTAACTTCCCTCGTTCAGGTGTATCAGTTGGTTAGTGGTGTAACTTTCCTCCTTCAGGTGTATCAGTAGGTTAGTGGTGTAACTTTCCTCCTTCAGGTGTATCAGTAGGTTAGTGGTGTAACTTTCCTCCTTCAGGTGTATCAGTAGGTTAGTGGTGTAACTTTCCTCCTTCAGGTGTATCAGTAGGTTAGTGGTGTAACTTTCCTCCTTCAGGTGTATCAGTAGGTTAGTGGTGTAACTTTCCTCTCGTTCAGGTGTAATTCAGTAGGTTAGTGTGTAACTTTCCCTTCAGGTGTATCAGTAGGTTAGTGGTGTAACTTTCCTCCTTCAGGTGTATCAGTAGGTTAGTGGTGTAACTTTCCTCCGTTCAGGTGTATCAGGTAGGACCTATTACAAGTGGTGTAACTTTCCCTCCTTCAGGTGTATCAGTAGGTTAGTGGTGTAACTTTCCTCCTTCAGGTGTATCAGTAGGTTAGTGGTGTAACTTTCCTCCTTCAGGTGTATCAGTAGGTTAGTGGTGTAACTTTCCTCCTTCAGGTGTATCAGTTGGTTAGTGGTGTAACTTTCCTCCTTCAGGTGTATCAGTAGGTTAGTGGTGTAACTTCCCTCCTTCAGGTGTATCAGTTAGTGGTGTAACTTCCCTCCTGCAGTGGTTACTTCCCTCGTCCATCTGAGGTATAAGTTACGGTGCTATTTTAAAATTATCTGTAGTCTAGTAGTTACTTTCCTCGTCCATCTGAGGTACAAGTTACAGCGCTATTAAAAGTATCAGTAGTCTAGTAGTTACTTCCCTCGTCCAACTGTGGTACAAGTTACGGTGCTATATTAAAAGTATCAGTAGTCTAGTAGTTACTTCCCTCGTCCAACTGTGGTACAAGTTACGGTGCTATATTAAAAGTATCAGTAGTCTAGTAGTTACTTCCCTCGTCCAACTGTGGTACAAGGTACGGTGTTATGTTAAGCGTATCAGCAGCCTAGTGGTTACCTCCCTTTACACACACACACATGTGGGGTCCCAAAACATGGAGAGACAAGTTGTTGGATGTGGTTCTGGAAAACCTCATTCACCAACATGTTAAGGACACTACCAGAGAGAGAGAGAGGAAGATGAACCAGCAAGACTGGACCTTGTATTCACCCTGAGTAGCTCAAACATCGAGGACATCACTTATGAAAGGCCCCTTGGAGCTAGCGACCACGTGGTTCTGAGCTTTGAATACATTGTAGAGCTACAAGTGGAGAGGGCAACAGTAGTAGAAAGGGAAAAGCCAAACAAAAAAGGAAGACCCACAGGTTTGGGGGAAACCCTTTTTGCAGGAGGTTCAGTGGGAAGAGAGATGGTAAAGTCATAAACGAAATTTTGGTCTACTAACCAAAAAAAAACAACAATAAAATGGTATAAAAACCGACCAAGGTTGTTTTTGGTAAACCTAATTTTGCTATGTGCTTAAACCCAAACAACAAAATACAAGGAGGCAGAGGGAAAAGGGTTGTTCCCAAAGGGAAAAAAAGAAATAATGGGAAGAACCCAAATAACCCTTGGTTTTCCAACGGTTAAAAGGGGGCAAACTAAGGGGGCAAGAGAAAAGGAAAAAAATACAGAAGGCAAAGGACCCGGAAAAAAAGAGATTAAGTCCCAAAGAGGCCCGAAACAAGTATTCACAGATAAGGGGGGAACCCAAACATTAAAGAAAACACATCCTAAGGGCCAATATTCCTGCTCAAACTCCAAGGGAATGAGCAAAAAAATTGGACTTAGAGGTTTTGGGGGATAGAAAAATTTATGGGGGGGTGGGCGAAAGGGGGGTGGGAGGGGGGTTACTTTTATCCCAAGGGGTTGGGGTGAAAATCAAAATTTGAAAAAAAAAAAAAGGGGAAAATTTGGGAGCTTTCCCAAAACTTTCCCAAAACCCCGAAAAATTTAGGGAAAAATTTGGGAAAAAATTTAAGCTTAGGGGGGTTTGGGGACAAGGGGGAAACTTAAAGGGGTTTTAGACAAAGGGGGAACTTTAGGGGGGGTTGGGGACAAGGGGGGGAAATGGGAAAAATAAATTACAAAAAAATAAATCGAAAATTTTTATCCCAGGAAGTAGAGAACTCACCCCAAAAATTCGAGGGGCGGGGGCGAACCGGGTCAGTAAAGCAGCAGGGGCACAAAAAAGGAATAGTGGGTCCAGGTCTGGGGCCCCCCCCGGGGGGGTCGGTGGGGGGCGGGCATGCGGGGGGGGGCGGCGTTTGGGGCGGTGGGGACGGGGCAGTGCAACGGGGCCGGGGGTGGGGCGGTTTTGGGACGGGCAGTGCGGGGGGGGGGCGTGGGGGGGGGTGGGGGGGACGGGGCAGGGGCGGGGCGGGGCGGGGGTTTGGGCGTTTGGGGGGGCGGGGCAGTGCGGGCGGGGGGGCGTGGGTCTGGGTGGGCGGGGCAGTTGGGGGGCGGGGCGGCGTTGGGTCCGATTTGGACGGGGCAGTGCGGGCGGTGGCGTGGGGCCCTGTTGGACGGGGGAAATGCGGGCGGGCGGGGTGGGTTTGGTGGTGGGCGGGGGGAGAGCGGGGGGGGCGGGGTGGGTCGGTGGGGGCGGGGAGTGGCGGGCGGTTTCGGGGGGGGGGGTCGGGGGGGGACCGGGGGGGTTGCGGGCGGGGCGGCGTGGGGGCCGGGGTGGGGGGGGGGACGGGTTCCCGTGCGGGCGGGGGGGCGTGGGTCGGTTTTTGGGGGGCCCGGGGCATGCGGGCGGGGCGGGGTGGGGAAAAAACCTCCAAAAGGGAAAGGGGAAACCCCTCTGGCGGAGACCGCTTTTTTCACTCACCCCCCCGGAATATTCCTTAAAGGAAATTTCCCGGGGGAAAAACGCCCCCAGGCCGGAAAGTTACCATCCCCCTTGGGGGGGTAAAAGCGGATCAACCCCGGGTTTAAAAGGGGGCCCAATGCAAAAACCGGACGAATGAACCACAAACCCGGGGTCAGGTTTCTGACTTTCTGCTACCCAAAGAAAATTTTGAAGAGAATACTTGGGGAAAAACTTTGGGGGGAAAATGGATGTGGCCAATTGTTTAACATTAAAATTGGGGGAGGTAGTGAAACCCAAAATAAGGGGAGGGGGAATTTACCCAAAATGATGAAAGGTTAAATCACCAAGATTATGGAGAGGTGATTTACAAAGAAGATTAGAGGGGGCCCCCCCAAAATGAAGGAGAGGTGAGTCACCAAAAAATGGAGAGGTTTAGTGGGGCCAAGATGAAAAGGGGAGGGGATTTAAACCAAAATGATGGGGGAAGTGATTTTACCAAAGATGGAGAGGTTATTTACCCAAAAATGGGAAGGTGGACCACCAAGAATATGGAAGGTGATCACCAAGAAGATGGAGAGGGTGGTCCCAAGATGATGGAAGGTTTAGGGAAACCAAAAATGAAAGGAGAGGGGAGTCACCAAAAATGGAATTTAAGGGGAGTCCCCCAAGAAAGAAGGGGAAAATGAGTCAACCCCAAAATGATGGGGAGGTTAGTCACCCCCCATGGAAGGAAGGTTTAGGGCCCCCAAATGAAGGAGAAGGGGGAAATCACCAAAAAAATGGAAGGTGAGTCACCAGAAAATGGAGAGGTTTAGTCCCCAAGATGATTTGGGGAGGTGAGTCCCCCAAGATGAAGGAGAGGGGAATTTACCAAGAGAAAGGAGAGGTTAGTCACCAAGAAGATGGGGGAGGTGAGGGCCCCCAAGGTGAGGGGGAAGGGGAGTCACCAAATATGGAGAGGTTGGGGAAAAAAAATCACATAGTGAACAAATTTTAACATCAAAATGAAAGGAAAGGGGGAAAAAAAAAGGTATAAAATAACCGACACAAAGGAAATATAAACACATGTGCAGTATAATGTGATCCTTTTTTTTGACAACGGGTTTCCCCCACACAGTGGGGGTTTTTCAAGTCACCAAAAAGATCTACCCCGGGGGGGGAAGGGAAAGCGAGTTTTTTTAAAGTCAGGTTCAGAATGGCTGATTTAGGTGGAGAATGCTGCATCTTATGATGTACCGATTGGGGTTATAGAACAAAAAACTTGGGGACTTTTAAAGGAGATTGGGTAAGTTTTTTAGCCCGACCCTTTTTACAGTTTCTTCCATTCCTGTGTTCTTTAAATTTTGGGGAGGGCATCTTTTGAATCAGTTTTAATTTCATTAAAGGGACAATAAAAAAAAAAAAAGGATAAAAAAGCCCAAAAGGGAAAAAGAAATTAAAGTTGCTAAGGGGTTCTAAAACTAACCCCAAAAATTTTTTCCATCTATAGAACAAAAGTTAGAGATGAGATAGGTCCCTTTAAAAAAAAACTATTTCACCTTTCGACAAAGAGAAAAAAATGTCTTCCCAAAAAAATTTTTAATTTTTGGGGGTGGGGGGGGGGGGGGGGGGGGGGGGGGGGGGGGGGGGAAAGGGGGGGGGGGGGGGTTTTTTGGCCTATCTATTTTTTAAACCGGAAAGAAATAATTAAAATTATGTTCCCTTAAATTTGGGTTGCCCGGGGAAAAGTTTCCCTTGGAAATTTCGTATGTTTAAAGGTTTTGTTTTTAATTTGGTGGTAAAGGGAAAAATTGTTGTTCCCAATTCTTCGTATTGGGGTTTTTTTTCTGTTTTTAAAAAGGGCCCTTGATTTTTTGAGTTTTTAATTTGTTGAATTACGGGTTTGTTTCCCAACCCCCCGCAAAACCTTTTGTCTTTAGACCTTTTGCCTTTTTGGTGTTTTGGGGGAAAAAACCTTTTTTGGAGTATTGAAAAAAAATTTTCCCCCCAAACTTTGGCCCGTATTTAAAAGGGTTTTGAAACCCCCCGAGGGGGAAGGTGTCCTTCCTTCCCGGTTGTTCCTTAAAATTTCCCCGTGGTTTAGGAGTCCCCTTTTGGAAAAGAAAGGTATTTGGAAAAATTTGGAAAAACCTGTTTCAAATTGGGGGAAAAAAATTTCTCCCCTTTCTCCCCTGCCCCCTGGGTGTTTTAAGGTTTTTAAGGCCCCTGCCACTCAGAATTGACAATAGTTTTTTAAAAAAAAATACGTTTTAAATTGGGCCCAAAAATTTTTCTCCAAAATCCCCCTACCCCCAACCCAAAAAAAAAACGATGGAATTAAACTCTTCCCACCCGGTGCACTCAAAAAGAAAAAATAGTTCCCCTTTTAAAAGAAACACGTTTTTGAACAAAATTTTCCAAACCCCCACGAATCCTCCATTCCCCAAACCCCGACCATGGCATTAAAAAAATTTTAAACAACCCCGAAAAACCCCCGACAAAGGGGATACATAAACCCTTTCCCCAAAAAAATCCTTTGCCAAACAAGGGTTCCCAAAAACTTTTTCCCAAACCCAAAACCAAGATTTTACACCTCCACAACCCGACCAAAAAAAAACCCTGATAAACAAAGAAACCCCCCAAGGGTTATTTCCCAAAGACAACAAAAAACAGGAAAAATCAAGGAACCCCCAAAACTTTTTTTCCAGAAACCAAATTCCTCCAAGGGGAGGTCGCGACCAAAGGTTCCGGGGGACAAACCCTATTTAACCCCAACCCTTATTCTCGGCTCAAACCCAAACCCAAAAAACACTTAAACCCCCAAAAAAGGGAACCTACTTTTTAAGGGTTTACCCTTGGGAAAATTCCGGGGGCCGGGCCCCCGGGTGGGGGCAGAAACCCGGCTCCGGGCCCCGAAACCTTATTAAAGGCCCCCTTTTCTGCAGTGCACCCCCAAAAATAGGGGGGTTTGGCCCGCCCGCCAACTTTTCTTTAAGTTAAAATTTTCCGTGGCCAAACTTAAGACAGGCCAGGGGGTTTTTTTGGGGAAACCTCCCTTTAGGGGTTTTTGGGAACAAGGTTTGGGAAAATCAAAGGGCCCCCTTAATTATTGTTTTTTCCTTAAACGTGCCCGTGAAATTCTTTTCAAATTTAAAGGGGGCAAATTTCCAACCTTTTGCCCTTGGAAAGGTTTTTTTGTTTAAAGGGCCGAATTTTTTCCCCTAAAGGAAAAATTTCCAGGGAATAACATGGGTATTCCTCCCCCTTTTGGTTTCCCTTAATCCGGTTTTTTTAGGAACCTTTCAAGCGGTCCCAAATAATTAGGGGTTTTTAAATCCCGTTTTGCGGGTGGGTTTCGTCATTTTTAGGGGGCAAATTTTTTGCCTTGGGAAATTTCCCCGTTTAAAATTGGGGGAAAAATTTCCAGCCAAATAGAACTGACCCCCCGAAAGGGGTTTGGTTTTTTTCTCCTTATTTTTTAAATTCTCAAAAATCCAAACCTGCATTTTTTATCTTGCGAAAGGGAAAAGCAGGTTCCCTTTGGGTGAATCCTCCGCATTGGGTTGGTCCCCCGGTCTTTGGCCGTTGGTTTTTCGCCCCTATTTTGTTTGGCCAAATTTGTTTTTTAATTTAAGGAAAATTAAAATTTTCCCCAAGACCCTTTTTCCAGTTTAAAATTTTCCCCCCTTTGGAAACCCTTTTGTTTTTTCGCCTGGCCCACTTTTAAAGGTTTTTGGTTTAAAAATTTTGCCGGACTTTTTTTCTTCTGGGAATTTTGGAAATACCCTTTTCCAATGGCCCAAAATTGGGGGGGAGGCAAAGGAAAGGGGCCTGTTCTAACCCTTTTTCCCTTTTTTGGGTTGGATTTTTTAGGAACAAAATTTTTGGGAAGGGAGTTTTGTGGGATTTGGCCGAGCTTTTCCCTATGCCCCAATTTAAACCCGGGACGACCCCCTTTGAAGTGGGGAAATTTTTTGAATTATCGACCCCCCTTTTTCCTGTTTTCCTTTAAAAACCAAGGGGATTTTTTTTGTGCCCGGCCATTACGGCCCTTGGGGACAAGTCAAGGGCCCCCCACCCCTTTGGGGAAAGGTTAAATAACATCGATTTTTTTTTGTTTTCAGGCATTTGGGGAACCTTGTCGTAGGGGTCCAATATTGAACGACAGGGCGACCTTTTAAAACCCTTTTTCCCCGGGGTTTCTAGATGGGGGGTGATTTTGCTTTTTAGGACCCTTAAAAATTTTTTATAAAATTGGGATTTATGCTTTTGGTCTGTATTCTTTGCGTTGTTTTTAAAACTGCCCCTTTGGGAGTGGGCTATCTTTGTTTTAGTAACTGTGGACGACCCCCGTGTCCCAGCCCCCTCCCCAAAGGGATGAAAAGGCTCGTGATGGGGGCTTCTTGCAGTTCTTGATGAACACAGATTTCCAGATCTGGCCCTGGGGCAGAGTGCATGGAAATGCATTTATCGCCGTTCGAAGCTTTTGGGCGTCAGGATAACTGGGGATAGGCTTGTTTTAAAAATTTTTTGGCTCTCTTAAAAAAATTCTTTTGATCTTCGATCCATCTGGTTAGGGGTTTGCTAAAACTGAGTCATAGGGGACTTAGTAGCTCACCATTTTCCTGCTGTCACTGGGGGACCCACTTTTTAAGTAGGGCCCAAAAATGACGTTTTTCTCGATTTTTATTTGGCATAGGAGAAAAAATTTTGGGGTTTCTTTCGATTTCATTTATGGGTTTTTTTCTTCCCGCATTCCTGACTCTAAAGGGTTCTTTTTTGCTTAAGTTTATGCTTTCATTTCTCGACCGTGTCTCCCACACATTTTCAATAATTGACCTCTTTTGCCGCCTGGGTTTTTCTTTTTCCCTCCCCCTTAAAGGGGGCCCTGCCTTTCTTTTTAAAACCTACCCTCCTTTTTCTTAGAGGAAAAGCCTTTTTTCAACATCGATGCCACCGAGTTAATCGTTCTAGGGGATAAGTTGGGGTTGTTTGCTTGTATATCTTCCCCTTTTAACGGTTAGGGCTTGGGTTTTCTTGGTCCCACTTTTGTTTTTGTTTTTGAAGTTTTAAATTTTTTTTTAATGTTTTGTACTTTCATTATGCGGTCTGGGGCTCCGCGCATACATAAATGAACCCTTATGTTTTGGGTCTGAGTATATTGTTTTTGAAATGGGGATATTTCTTTTTCAGATCATCTTTTTTAGGAAAAGAGGGTTTGTGTATTCCCAGTCTAGTAGGCTCTATTATTTGCTGGTTTAAAATTTAAATTTGGCAAGATTTAAAAGCTCGCGTGATGTTTGTTTTTTATCATGGCTTCTAAACATAGCGAACCACTTGCCAAGGAACTTCTTCATCGCTATCCCACAAAGAAACGGGGAAAGGAAGAAAACTGTAGAAGGGCTGCTCACAAACTTTTGGAATCTCCTTTCCAACAAACCCCAAAATTTTTGACTCAAAAAACCCCCCCGGGACACTCAGATGCAGCATTCTCCACCGACCCAGCATTCTAACCTGACTTAAAAAAACCGCGTCCCTTCCACCCCGGGTGATCTTTTGTGACTTAAAAACCCCACTTTGTGGGCAAAATGAGCAAAAAAGGAACCATTACACGCTAGGTTTTATATTTCCATATGGGGGGTATCACATAGTGAACAGTTAACACAAGAATGGAGGGTGAGTCCAATGAACATAGTTGTTAACATTAATGGAGAGGTGAGCCAAAGTGAATTGTTAACATAAAGATATGGGAGGTGATCACATAGTGAACAAGTTGTTAACACCAAGATCTCAAAATATTTGATGCAGCCATAAGTTCAAAATCCGATACAATAATATCAATCAAATATAAATTTAAACAAACATCAACTCTTCCCAGAGTTAGTGAATATTGATACATTTTTCATCAGTGTTGGGAAGGAAGTGAATAATTTACAGTGTTAATTATTAAAATAACGACACACATGGCAGCAGAGGCGCTGAAAGTCAAGATAAATGTTTTTTCCTATGTGAAGTATGTGTTTTGGGGCCCTGGTGATCTAGACGACCTGATGACCTGCTTGCTAAGCATTACTTCACTCGAGAAAACACAGTGAGTCATCAGTGATGTTTGGTCAGTAGTTTTTACTTACATTATATTACCTCATTTAAAGTACATTCCAGATTCTCCAACTGGGAAGGACGTTAAAATTTAGAATTTTATCCGTAAATTTTTTTTTTACAATTATAACTAATTTTATAAGGAACGGAATATACCTTGCAAACACCGCGTTATTTCTAGTGTTTGTAATGATTTATCAAAACCAACTCAGGAAACGTAATGACACGAATTGTAAACAAACCATACCACGGGTAGGGTTTGAACCCGCGGTCAGAGAGTCTAAAAACTCCAGACCGTCGTGTTAGCCACTGCACCAGCTAGGCACCACTGTAACCAAAAAGCAAGTTTTTAAGACGAATCCCCCGCTAGCGTGGCCGTGACGAACTCTTGCTCAAGTCCCCTCAAGCCGTCAAAATGAAGCTAGCGGCCCAGTGGGCTAACACAACGGTCGGAGTTTTGAGACTCTTACCCGAGGGTTCAAACCCCACCCGTGGTATGGTTTGTCAAAAATATTGTTTGTAGAATCACTAGTCTCGTTGTCTCCCCCCATTACTAAACATACACATTTATGTATGTTGGTATGTACGAACACATACAAGCACACACGTACTGTCCCAACACCCCTCAAGCTCTAGCTCCCTTTCCACTCAGATACAATAATTCAAATTAACTACCATCTACCACTATTCACCCCACAAGCCCTCCCTATTCCCATTCTCGCCAGTGCATGATTCTTTTCTCACAAGCACTTTCCTCATCACAAAACCAAAGCCCATTTTGTCTGATTCCCACCATACCTGCTCCCTCACCGACAATCAGGGCCTCACCTCATCCCAGTGAGAGATTTACATATCAACCACCCTCATCCTTCCACTAAACTTTCACCTCTTTTATATTTCCTTCAACCCTTTTCACCTGTCACAAATTAGTTTCTCTGAAAAAGAATTTCATATCCCTTCTTTATTTACATTACCTTGAAGATTGTCCCCCATAACAATTTTTATTAAAGGGAATCTTTGAAGGAACTATCAGATTTCTTCAGATGTGTATTGTGAAGGCTTACTCAGCCCTGTAACAACTTCATTTAGTATTACCAGGGGGCTCCTCCTTAGGAAAATTTAAAGAATAGAAAAAGAAATAAATTCACAAAGATAAACACTATTTATTAAATCAAACATAAAACAACAAAACATGAAAGGTAAATCCTATTTGAAGAAAAATGAAAAATGAAATGAATAAAAAAACATTTGAACTCAACGCTAATCTACAAGGGGGTCTGGTGTTTGGGGACAATGTTGTTGAAACCGTAGCCGTTGCTGAAAGATAAGGGGGGGAAGGTCGCAGGTGTTGGTGACCATCCACTGGCTTTCTTCACAGAGAATCGCCGTGATTATTATCCCCAATGACAGGAAAGCAGGTTCTTTACCGCTGGCAATGCTGTGGAGTTAGTCCTGCACTTTTATACAGGTACACAGTAGTTCAATAAAAATGGAGAAATCTCTGGAAATAGTCCTCTCCGTTCT
>NW_026505867.1:0-33432 GCF_026875155.1 Cherax quadricarinatus
GAGAGCCTGCAGAAGCGATCACACACTAGCAATGAGCTGATAATAAAGCAACTTACAACGCAAAATTTGTAAAGCGAAAGCGAACAGCAAGCTACACAGTGTTCCAGCTTACTAGCTTCACCCAAAGCTCAACAACCGTTTCTCTACTCCAGCTCCCCCGGACAGCACCCATATTACAAACCTAGGATTTCAAATGCCTGTAATCCGCAGGTGTAATGGGAGCAAAAGCACAACAGCAGAAAAAGTTTAGACTAAAATAATCCTTCACCAATTTTAGAACAAGCAAATGTACACTATATATAGTAATAAAGTATAAAAGCACGTCACGGCGTAAGCAAGGCAGAAATAAAGCCACAAGATACAGACCGATGCTCAACACAGCTCTTAGATGGGATGACATGGCAGACAGAGAGCGTAATCCACATACCTCTGCGAATTTTCAATCCCACCTTCTGTATTGGCTAGAACCTGGTACTATAGAACGATGGGCCTAGCCATCATCCCCAACTCTTAGCAACCTGGGTTCGCCTGTTTGGGGGGAGATAGCCTTAAATTGAGGTGTGTCCATGCCCCGAATAAAGGTAACTTACTCTTTGCATGCCACACAACACAATGATAATACAAAACATTCACAGTATATCACTACACAACAGCAATATATTAAATTCAACAACACAATATAAGAATACACAACATCAATAAACCAACAACACAACACGAAATTTCCACTACAGAACACATATAATCACTACCCAGCGCAATATACCAACACAACCCAATATATCACACAAAAACACAACATCATCACTCGTCACAATATCAAAATGCTACTGCAAAAACACAAATAACACTCGAAAATACAATCTGGTCACATCAACACAATATTATGACACTAGCACAATTCTAATATACCACTAAAAAAACACAATGTACCACACACAACACAATAAAGAGCTAAAACAAACAATGTACCAACTACCAACACAGTATAGGACCACTACAAAACAATATACCAATACAGAGCACAATATACCAACTACACAACACAGTAATAGGTGAAACCACTACACAACACAATTTACCACTACACAACACAATAAACCAATACAGAGCACAATATACCACTTTAACAACACAATATACCAATACAGAGCACAATTTAGCCACTACACAACACATATACCAGCTACACAACACAATATACCATACACAACACAATATACCACTACAACAACACAATTTACCGTCAACACACATAATATACTACTACCGAAGCACAATGTCCCAACAACACAATCAAAGATACCACTAAAAACACAATCTACCACTACAACACAAAATTCATAAAACTACGCACACAAAAAACCACCTACACAACATAATATACAACTTAGACAACACAACACAACCACTACACAAGACAATAATAACGCTACACCCCACAAAATAGTATACGACAACACAATATAAAACTACAAAACACAATATACCACTACACTACACAGCACGATATACCACTATAACAACACAATACACCACTACACTCAACACAACATACCATAAAACAAAGAAAAATCCAGCTACCAACACAAATTTACCACTACACAACACAATATATTACACTACGCCAACACAATGATATAAACTACCAACACAAAATACACTATAAAACCACAGATAAACCACATACACAACACAATATACCACTACACAACACAGTATAAGTGTGTTGACCCCTAATACAAAATACTTACACTTCATAACATTAACTGCAAAACACAATATACCCCTAAACAACACAATATATCACTACACAACACGAACTACTACAAAATACAGTATACCATCTAATACAACACAATATACCAACTACACAATACAATCTAAATATTAGTGAACACAATATTCCGCAACTCTAACACAATATACCGCTATGCAACACACTATATCACTACACAAACAATATATAACTAGAGAAGACACAAACAATACCACTTCACAACACAAAAAATCGCTAATCACAACAATATAACCACTAAACAAACGCCATATACCACTATAGAACACAATATACCACCTATACAACAAATGTACCACTATACAATACAATAGACCACGTTAAACACTATATAAAACTATACAACACAATTACACAACACAATATGCCACTAAACAATACAACATTCCACTACAACACAATATATCACTAAAAAAAAAAAAAAAAAAAATCAACATAAAAGCCAAACGCAAACACAATTACACCAACAAAACATAACATGTCTCAACTAAACGCAAAATACCACTAGCACAAATCCATTTACACACTTCACAATACAATATACTACTAAACTACAAAACACAATATTTCCACTATAAACAGCACAATATACACTACACAATGACAATTGCCACTATAACACATATCGCCACTACAACAACACAATATACCACTACCCAACACAATATACCACTACACAACACATTATAACACTACACAACACAATATTCCACTTCACAACACTGAAATACACACACTAACCAAACTCCACAAATAAACCACAACACCACACAATATTCCCACATCACAAACACAATATATCACTATCACTCAAAATACTGCTACACAAAACACAATACATCACTGCAAAACAGAGACAGTATATCACTACACAACACAATATATCACTACTCAACTCAAAATACTGCTACACAACACATCACTACACAACACAGTATATCACTACACAACACAATATATTGCTACACAACTCAATGAATTACACAACACAATATACCATTACTCAACACAATATAAGCACTATACAACACTCAATATAACACAACACAATAATCCACTACATAACACACTATACCACTACACAGTATCAATATATCACTTCACAACACAAAGTGATCACTACAAAACACAAAATACACTACACAGCACAATAAGTCACTCCCTCAATACAATAAGTCTCAACACAGCATAGTATACCAACTATAAGCAACAACATATAACATATACCGTCTACACAACACAATAATCCACAACACAATGCAATATTCAACTACAATCAATATACAACTTAAACACAACCAATGTACTACACAACACAAAATATCACTACACAACACACTCACACACCACACACAATATACCACTACATAACACAAACAAGTCACTTACACAACACAATATACAACTAATCAATACAATATACCAAACTACACAACACAATATACCACTACACAACACAAAGTATACCACTACACAACACAAAATACCAACTAAAACACAATATATCCCAGTAAAACATAATATTTCGCTACTAACACAGAATAAACTCGCACCCAATACAATAAACCACTACACAAACACAGTACATAAAAACTGACACTACACAATATGCCCCTACATAACACAAAAACCACTACATAACGCAATATATCACTACATAACACAATGTACCACTTACATAAACCACAAATAAAACTTACACTACACAAAAAAACCACTACATAACCACAAATACCCACTACATACAAAACAATATGAAAACTACACTCCACAATATACCACTACAATACACAATATACCACTAATAACACAAATAAAACTACACTACACAATAAACAACTACATAACACAATATAATATTACACAACACAATATACAAACCACTACATAACGCATATATCACTACATAACACAAAATACCGACTACTTAAGCACAAAATATACCACTATATAAATCTGCAGTATAACACCTACATAGCACAGTATACCACTACATAACCCAATGTACCACTATACATAACACAATATACCACTATAGAACACAGTAACACCTACATAACACAATAATACCACTACATAACACAATATACCACTACATAACACAAATAACCATACACAATGCAATATATCACTACAAAAACGCAATATACCGCTACATAAACAATATACACTACGTACCGCCAATATGCCACTGCAATAACACAATATTCCACTACATAACACAATATACCACTACATAACACAAAATGACACAACTTAACACAATATACCACTACATAACACAATATACCACTACATAACGCAATAAACCACAACATTACACAATATTCCATTACATAACACAATGTATACAACATAACCCAATAACCACTACATAACACAATATACCACTACATAACAACAATATACCAACCTACATAACACAATATAACCAACAACAACAACTACCACCAATATCAACTACATAACGCAATTATACCGAGCTACATAACACAATATACCACTACGTAGACGCAATATGCCACTTCATAACCCAATATTCCACTACATAACACAATATACCACTACATAACACAATAAACCACTACATACACAATATTACCACAACTTAACACAATATACCGACTACAACAAACGCAATAAAACCACTACATAACAATATACCACTACTTAACACAATATACCAACTACATAACACAATATACTCAGTACACAACACAAAAATATCACTACTTAACACAATATACCACTACATAACACAAAATACACTACATAACCAATATACACCACTACATAACAACAATATATCACTACAATCACACAGATATAAAACCCAACATAACACGATATACCATACATAACATTCACACAACCTAAATGTCACTACATAACACATTAAACCTACTATCACAAAACACAAATACCAGTATCATAACGCAATATTATCGCTACATAACACAATAAAACCACTACTTAACACAATATATCACTACATAACACAATACACCACTATCATAACAACACAATATACCGACTACATAACACAATATACCACTACATAACACAATATACCACTACATAACACAATGTACCACTACATAGACACAATATACCACTACATAACACAATATAGCCACTACATAAAACAATATAACCACCTAACATAACACAATATACCACTACTTAACACAATATAAAACAACATAACACAATATTATCACTACAAAACAACTACACAATGCTAAATTCCCTAAATAACTTTTAAAACCATATTGTACATTACTTTACAGATCACTCTCTATGAAGAAACTGGTCAATATATTTCGTATTTGTGTTTTGTGTAAATACTAAATATCAAAGTATTTGACATTATGGACGGCGCTAAGATAAAGAGATCTTCAACAGAACGCCGATTAACGAACACTAAGAAAAGAACAATTAAAGTGAATAAAGATGTATGATAATAGAAGCCAGAGTAGTAGTGATGGAGAACAAAATTCAACATGGAAGTCAAAAAATATTCACAAAATGAAGCAAGATAAAATGTAAAAGTCAGATTAATACAAAACGTATATAGCAGTAAGAGGAAATTATCTGGACAAGAGATAATAGGGAGGCACCAGAAAAAGAAAAGAAGAGACTGGAGAATGATAGTGATAACAGTAACAGTATTTCAGAATGTCATAAAAGATAGAAGGACTCTGGAAGACGTAACAAGTTATCCTTTCCTGACAAGCCGACTTAAAATACATAGGCATCATTAAACACTATGCCAAAATAAGGGTATTAATATAATTAAACTTCGAGTTCTTGTGGACAGTATCAACATAGTGGAAAAAGGTTAATGATCTGGGTGAAGGCGGCTACGTGCTTTCTGAGAGCAAGAACAAGAAACATGATCTTGTATTACAAGACATTTAAAGGGTAATAAACCATACCGTAACAAGTATACTGAACTCCGGGTCCTCTACCGGCTATGGGGACATCATGGATTTCAGCAAATTAAAACGGTGTGAACGCAACGACGACAGTGTTTAATTAATAACTCATTAAGCTGGACCGACATTACTGATTAATATAAGAATAATTAGGTAAATTAAAAACATATTTAACGGCTAAGGGATAGTGCACTAATCGAGCTAGAACTGATGTCTATAAGACTCGCTCACAAAACGACCATAAGGCGAAAAATATTGTGTCCATGACACCTGTAAAGGTTAAAGTGTGTTGTTGATCGATTTTGAATGCATCTAAAATCTGTTTCTTCACCCCTTACCAGAAAGTCAAAGCAGCAGTAAAAGTTGTAAAGATGTACAAGGATTGCACCAGAGGTTTTAAAGCTTAGGCCATCCACCTTCACTTCTGAAACTACAGTTTGCTTCCATGATTGAACAAGCTGCAGGCAAGTGCAGAGACAACCTACCTCATGGACTAAAGCAATGTGATAAACAAGGTTTGATGGAGAACCCAACCGACGCCAGGAGTTAAGTAAGCTAAATCAAAAATTAAAAGTGTCCATTATAACAAGAACTTGAGATTAAGAGACTATTAATCACACATGAGATTATTGTCCAGTTGACCTGGTCGTAATGGGTTGTATCAAAAATAAACACAGTGCAGTAGTATTGACCAAGTATTTTCCCTTCAACCAAATAATTATAGTAAGTACACTTATGTACATTATGTACAAGAATGTAGTAAATATGTGTACCACACAGTAATCAATGCAAAGACAAAAACCAGAGAAAGAGAGAGAACCGTCACAAAGCCTGTACGAGTCAGGCAAAAGTTTGACCACATCGACCTCAGCACATTGGCAGGACTCGGTTGTGATTGGTATTAATGAACTAAGTACAGATATAACGATGGGCCCCAAAAGATAGTAAAATCCTTAGCACGCAGTTCATTGTTGAGGCAGCCCTATATGGGAGTGTGTACAAACAGTAGTATGAACTTGAATTTTCCTACATCAAGTAATTAAAGTAAGTTACACTTATGAACAATAAGTACACAGAATGGAGCATACGTGTTTGTGGTTGTGGTAATATTGCGCTGTGATGAGAGTGTTTGTTTGTGGTAGCATTGCCTAGTATAAAGTGTTGTTTATGAGGTAGCTACAGAGTAGTGAAGAAAGTGTTTTGTTGAGGTGACAGCAGCTAGTGTAAGTGGATAGTATTGTATATGTTGTGTTAAGATTTTAAAAGAAATGGTAGTGTTGTGTTTAAATAGTAATTGGTATTGTTTGTTGTTATGATAGAGTATTGGTAGTGTTTTGGTGTTTATGATAGTATTGGTAGTGTTGTGTATTTTGATGTCATATGGTAGTGTTGTGTTATATGATAGTATGGTAGTTTGAGAATGGAGCTACTGTTGCAACCCTGGAATATGGAAAGCAGATGCCTGGGACTACACCTGCGCCGCCACATTGGTAGAACACTTACTTGCCATTACTCCTGAAGCTGAAGGTGGTGGAGCATAACCAGCCATTCAGGAGACCCAGAAGACCCTCAAATATGAAGACCTTTCAACCTTGCTATAACTTCATCCCAACTATGGTGGGAGACCCTATGGAGGCATGGGGCAAGGTGTACTCAAAAGTTCCTCAAAAAGATGGGTGAAAAATCATCTTAGAACCAAGGACCACAGAGCGACCAGCTCATTCTTTCATCAGAGACTGATTGTCGCGTCTCGAGAGTAAATGCTGTCAGCAATGCTGGTAACGCAGTGTTATTGATCCAATACAACAATATAAATATACTGCTTGTTGAGCAAGTCACAAACAGGGAGACAAAGAATGAAGTTACAGCTCACGAGACGTCCACACCACCGTATGTCCATCGCTGGTGGTTACAACAT
Organism: Cherax quadricarinatus; assembly: GCF_026875155.1. Lineage (NCBI taxonomy): Eukaryota > Metazoa > Arthropoda > Malacostraca > Decapoda > Parastacidae > Cherax > Cherax quadricarinatus. The sequence continues at coordinate 7,655 of NW_026505867.1, forward strand.
CTAGATTTGCTGATCACCATAGTAAAGGATTGTGTGTCTATTGTTGTATAAGCGTCGCAGCGTTTTCTCTCTCGACATGAGGCGTGCCAAAACAGCATAGGTTCGACTCCCTTGCTAGTGAAGTATTGTTTTATTTAATATATTAATAAAACATTCTACAAATAAATATAAGATAATCATATTATGATAAACAATATAGATATATAACATATAATATATATATATATATCTTTAATATATAGAAATATAATATATAAAATAAATATATATAAAAATATTTATATAGAAATATATAATATATATAATAAATAAATAAATATATAAATATTATAAATAGTATATATATATAATACATAAATATATAAAAATATTAAATATAATTATATATATAAATAATATATAAATATTATATATATATAAATATATATATATATATATATATAAAAATAGTATAAAAATATAAATATAAACTGAATCATTCTTATATTCACATTACTCATCTTTTAACATCATACACTAAACTTCAACATTTCCATAATTTCTCAGAACATTTAATCACAATAACTACTCTGGCATCATTCACTTACTCAACTTCAAAACATTCTTCACTACATCTTCAACATTCAATAATTTCTCAAATCATTTATCACATTAAATATCTGCATCATTTCCACATTACTCTTATTTTAAACACACATGCATTCTTCATATAATCACATTACTCCTCACTTTAACATCTTCACTACACTTCAACATTCAAATAAATTCGCAACATTTATAACATTAAATATTCGCATCATTCACATTACGTTCTTATTTTAACAACACTGCTTCCCTCATATATTCACCATAAAAACAATTATAAAAAAAAAAAACTCAACATATCACAAACACTTCACTACAACTTCACCTTCAATATTTTCTCAACATTTATCACATTAATTACTCTGCATCATTTCACAATACTCTTATTTTAACATCATCACTACATACCTTCAATATTCCACATTACTCAACTTGTCAACATCATCACTACACTTCAACATTCATAATATCTTCAACATTCTAACACATTAACTACTCTGCATCATTCACAATACTCAACTTTGTAACCATCTATTAACTACAAATGTGAAATTCACATATTAACTTTCATCATGTAACTACACAATATCATTGATTTATATTATCATAACACATTTTAACGTCTTCAATACAAAAGATACTTAACATTAAATTTTTTTAGTACAAAAATCATTAACCTGTCACAGATCAAATTACAGTTTTTGAAAATTGTTACATAACTTGATATAATAATTACTTCATAGTCACTCTTCTAACTCTACTAAATAACGCTAAGGATATATACGTATAATGTATGACCCTCGCATACTGATTATATAAATATAATCTATGATTAGAATAAAATGGATCAAGTTCGACCTACAATTATTCCATGGATATTTGTCTCCTCGGATTCTATCTGTTATAGTGATTATGAATCTCCACTTTGAAATTAGTGTTGGATTATCAGTAAGTAAAGGTAGTCGTCGAGATATGTTAAAGTTTAGCAGAGAGAACAATACATTGGTATGATTGAAAGGATAATGGAAGTGTTTCACATCATGACATCAAAGATCAACACAGATTGAACGTAAGTTTGCATAGTTTGACTCTTTTATGTTCCATTTATGGGACCCTAATTTGCATTTAAAGTCTTTAATAGGATATTATGGATTTGGAGCAGAAAAGTGAATCCAGAGACAACCTCTGTCTCGCTATCTTCTGTGTTTACTGGTGTTTATTGGTCTACCATTTTCCTGTGGGGTTTGTAAACAACACGACAACCAACATTTTTTGGGTATCCGTTAAAACTATGACAGTAAATCAGTTAGCGAAGAAAGATGATGGAAACTCAAAGTGATGATGGAGTTTAAAATAAAAAACAGTCACTTGTTTTTCTTTGATACAAAATGAATATCCCCTCATGTAAGGCTACAATATGATAAAAAATAAGAACTGCCTAACGTACCCACCTCTGAAAGAATTTTGTGGCTGCGGTAAGGCCCCCTTTCGTTATTTCTTTATTCTCTCGTACTCAAAATATGACGACAATGATTTAAGAAAACGTAATGTAACGAGGTAATTGACTTACACTTAGTATCTGAGAAAAGAACAGTCAAGATGATGTATCGAATTAATGAGAATGTTCCCGCACCTCGCCCTCTGGTGAAAAGATTTAATTATCAAGTTGATGGACTTAACTGACGACTGGCCCACATTGGTCTAATGTGGAAGAGGCCACATGTAACACCATATGAGTAAGTAAAATCGTGTGGTCAAAAACAACCCCGATATGTCGCGATATGTAACTATCTGCAATTAAAAAACAATAGGTAGCACATTGTAACACTTTACACACAAGGATAAAATCGTAAACAAGAAAGTCCCTGCGTGAAGCTGACCAACAAGTTGTTATTAAAAATAAACTGTAATAGAGTTTATGGAACATCCCCTCAATTATGCTAAGTAATCTCACCCATAAGGTCTCGTGCCACTAGAAACGCGCGCCGCAGCCTAACAACATAATGTATAAGGGGACATTAAAATCATCAAACAACTTTCAAAATTTGCTTAGAAACTAAAAATACATTTTTGTTAAGGAATCCGAAAGAACATCCTGACCAACAGTAAGCAAAACTTGTATAGTGAAGACCAATATTCCCACCTGACTTCCAGTCATGAATTCACACAAAACTACACCTGGTCATCCAATCCTAATTTCCCACTGGATCCATAATACATTAGCCAATAATTTACAGATTTTTCAACCTAAATATCTGAGCCATCAATATTACATGATCCTTGTGATCCACTAACTTTCATCAAGTTCAATTAAGTAAAGACAAAGAACAAGAAACCATGGCAAGCATAATTGACCATTAATTAATTTTTATAAAACCACAGTTAAATATCGAATCGACACATATAGTAGTGAATTTACACACTCGTATCGTCTTGTAAATACCATTAATGATCTAGGTGATAAAGGTCACAATGACTGGAGCAAAATGTTTACTTGATGAATAGTGGATGGCACCATCATTGTTGGTCTCGTTGTTAACGTCTGTCAATTGTCCCAGTTAACCACAGACAAAAAATGCGATTTAAACAAAACAAAGTAGAAAATACCCACTATTCATTCAACGTAACCAGCTAACAGAATGGACAAATCTAGAGTTGTATCAATCCTGAGAGGACAAGAATATTAAACGATGGTTCTCACCAATACTTCAGATCAGTACTTTGTGGATTTCATAGAAAATACTATCTAGCTGAGATGGATCAACCTCCTGATAATCTAGAAGAAACTCGTAGACATGTGGGACGAGACCTAAAAAGAAAATTACATAGATTTACAAATTACATTTTAGATGTAATAAGTTACATTTAATGTCATAGAAAGCATGTATATAAACATCATTATTACCGGAAAACGTGAACAAGGTAAACTGTGTTCAAGATGTTCAGGGAAATACTTACATTGTTACAGCTGCACAAACAAATAAGAAATACAGGGACCCTCATGCATCCCAGCAATACAGGGGCCCCCATGCATCCCAGCAATACAGCGGCCCTCATGCTGTCAGTATCCTTGAAACATACCTGGAGTTTACCTGGAGAGAGTTTCGGGGGTCAACGCCCCCGCGGGGCGGCCCGTTCCTGTACCAGGCCTCCTGTGATCAGGCGCCTGAACAACCGATGCTTTTGCTGCTGGCAGCACGCAAAACCAACGTACGAGCCACAGCCCCGTGCAGAACAGAACTGACTTAGTTGCCTTGTCAGTGCCAGCTTGAAGACTGTCAGGGGTCTGTTGGTAATCCCCCTTATGTGTGCTGGGAGGCAGTTGAACAGTCTCGGGCCCCTGACACTTATTGTATGGTCTCTTAACGTGCTAGTGACACCCCAGCTTTCATTGGGGGGATGGTGCATCGTCTGCCCAAGTCTTTTGTCTTTCGTGTAGTGATGATTTACGTGTGCAAGTTTTGGTACTAGTCCCTCTAGGATTTTCCAGGTGTATATAATCATTTTATCACTCACCATCCTGCGGTCCAGGAATACAGGTTTTAGAAACCTCAAGCTCTCCCAGTAATTTAGGTGTTGTATCACCGTTATGCGCGTGCCTGAAATTCTCTGTACATTTCTAGGTCGGCAATCTCACACAGCTTGAAGGGCAGTTAGAGTGCAGCAATAAACCAGCCTAGACAGAACGAAGTGACCTGAAGAGTGCATCATGGGCTTGTGCCTCCCTAGTTTTAAGGTTCTCATTATCCATCCTGTCCATTTTTCATAGCAGATGCGATTGATATGCAATGTTAGAGTCCTTGAAGTGAGATCCACCGACATAATCACTCCTATGTCTTTGACTTGGTGTTTCGCTCTATTTTGTGGCCAGAATTTGTTTTGGTACTCTGATGGAAGATTTAATTTACCCATGTTTACCATATCAGAGTAATTGGAAAATTCTCATCGTAGAACTTCATAATTGTTTTTCTGCAGCCACTGAAAGATTTGGTTGAAGTCCGGCCTGGAGCCTTTTTCAGTGTCTGCACGAAGCACTGTCATGGCAGATTCGTTCATCTGCAAAGGAAGACACGGTGCTGTGCGACACCTTGTCATATGACGGATAAGAGGAGAGGAACAAGAAGTGATCTAGTACTGTCCTTGTAGGGACAGAGCTTTTCACCGTAGCTAGCTGCCACGGACTTATACTCTGTTGACGACTTAACTCACATGTTTTCTGTTAGTGAGGAAATTATAGATCCAAACGACCGACTTTTCCGTGTTATTTCCTTTAGCGGCATTTTTGTGCGCTATTACGCGTCCATAGGTCACACTTGTCGAAGCTTATGCAAAGTCTGTAAAATTACATCCAGCATTCTTTTTGTCTTCTAAGTGCATATAGGAAACCTTGTCGTAGAGATCCATAGTTGAGAGACAGACAGGAGCGACGCTGTACAAAACCCAATTGCCCTGTTTGTGTAACTGAAGGGTTTCTAGATGGGTGGTGCACTTGCTTCTTAGACCCATTCAAAGATTTTTATGATATGTGATGTAAGTGCTATTGGTCTGTAGTATCTTTGCAGTTGCTTTCTGCCCCCTTTGTGTAGTGGGGCTATTACTGTTGTTTTTAGTAAACTGAGGGACGACCCCCGTTCCATGCCTCCCTCTCCATAGGATTGAAAAGGCACGTTAAAGGGTCTTTCTTGCAGTTCTTGGATGAACACAGATTTCCAAGAGTCTGGCCCTGGGGCAGAGAGCATGGGGCATGTCATTTATATCGCCTGTTCGAAGTCATTTGGCGTCAGGAAACATCGGAAAGCTTGTGTTAGTCAATATTTGTGGCTCTCTCATAAAAAATTCATTTTGGTCTTCGACTCTCAGTCTGGTTAGCGGCTTTTGCTAAAAACTGAGTCATATTGGTCTTGAGTAGCTCACTTTCATTTCCTTGCTGTCATCTGTGTAGGACACCATCTTGTTTAAGTAGGGGCCAATACTGGACGTGTTCCTCGTATATTGAATTGGTCATAGGAGAAAAATACATTGGGGTTTCTTTCGATTTCATTTATATGGCTTTTAGTTCTTCCTAGCGATTCCTGACCCTTAAGGAATCTTTTAGCTTAAGTTTCGATGCTTGCTATTTCTCTGACCAGAAGTCCTCCCAGCGGCATTTCAGATAAATTGACCTCTTTAGCTCTCTGTTATTCTTTTCCGTCGCCTGTAAAAGTGAAGTCTCCTGTCTCTTTATTTACATCTACTCCCTAGCCCATATTTCTTAGAGGAATAAGAGCCGTTGTGCATACAATAGAGTTCCACCGAGTTATCTGTTCCTAGGCAAAAGTTTTGGGTCTGATGTAAGCTTAGTATATCTTCCCAGCTAATAATCTGTTAGGAATGGTTTACCTTGTTCCTCACTTTAATGTTTTTTGTATTGAAGTTTGAATTGGTGAATGCTCCCTCGTTGACTAGTCACATATTAGGTCGTACTGGGCTCCAATGCATAAATGTCTGAACCTCAATTATGTGTGATCTGAGCATATAGTTTTTGATATGGTGACATTTCTTATCAGATCAATCATTGTTAGTGAAGATGAGGTACTAGTGTAATCTCAGATCTTGTAGGCTCTATATTTGCTAGGTTTAAAAGAATTTTGTGCAGAGATATAAAAGCTCGTGTGAGTGTGAGTTTTCATCAGAGCTGCCTCCTGTGAGTTAATTACTGCAACAATAAATATAATTGCAAATACCTCCATTTATAGTTGCCTTAAGTTGAAATCCCCCAGGAGCCAAGAATTTGGGTGTCAGGAGCTGGAAGATTTTGGACAGACAGTGGACAATTTTTTAACAGCTGTTTCCAGGAATTGCTGGGATGTTGCATCCGGAGGCTTGTAGACTACCACAATGACTAGGTTTGGTTCTCGACCATTACTGGCTAAAACATCCACAATCGACATTTGAGGCAATTAAGCAGTTCAGTTCAAACAAGTGGACTCTGCAATGTACACAGGGCCAACTAGCCCCCCTCTTTTGCCTGTTCACTCATGTCACATCTGTATAGTTTGTAAACCTGGATCCATACTTCGTTGTCCAAGTGTTCCTTATTGGTTTGGGTCTCAGTGAAATCCGCGAACATGGCCTTTGCACGTCTGCAAGCAGTCCACGTATGAAAGGTATTTTGATGTTTGTAGCTGGCTTTTAGACCTGTATATTTGCAAAGAAGAATGTAACGGACTGGTGGTATTTTGGTACGGGGGGGGATTTTTTCCGTCATTAGAATCTGTACCAGTTGGTGTGTGGAGTGGAGTAAATCGACTTGTGGTTCCACTCCGAATGACTTGGATTTGGTGTAGCGATTTCTGCCATTTCCTGCCAGTTTTTTTCCTTCTTGGCACCTAAAACCTATCCCTCTTGAGTGGCTGTGGCTACCCAGGTTTTCCCATGGCCTGGAATGTTTTGTATCTTTTTGTCCCCCTTTAGATGGAATGCCTGGCAATTTAATTATAGCACAGTCTTTTTGATTTTTTGTATTTTTTTAGTTTTTTTTTTGTTTTGTTTTGTTTTGTTATCTTCCTGTACTGAAGATGTATCACATTTCAGGGGAAAAAGCTTACAAGGAAGGGAGTTTGCATTTTTCCGTTTTCATATGGCATGGCATTTTCTAGGGGGTCATAGTTTGCATGTCCCCATCTGTTTGTTCCAGATATCCAATGGCCAGCAGATACCAAGTGCAAAGTATGTGCACGAGGCTTGGTTTCCGCTTTCTTGGGTTTCTGTGACTGTATTACCCTGTTGGTGCATGTTTCCCTGTCTTACTTCTATCCTCCCTAGCACCAACAATGGAGCACCGACACCAGTTGTTTTTGGTAATTTATCACACACTAATGCTATTGGATTCCTCTTGTTTGCTATTTCTGCGGTATTTCCTAGTTTGCAATATTGTTTTATCTTATCTTTTGACTACACTTGTTTCCCTACCATGGCTTCCTGTCCCCTAATAGATCATTTATAGAATTCCTTCCTGCGAATAATTCCCGACTAGTACCTGGACAAGTATCTCCAGCATCTTAGTGCGCCCCCGCCTTCTGTCTCCAGGACAGTATCTCCATTACCATTTTCTGTCTCCCAGGACAGCACCTCAGCTTCACCATTACTGTCGCCCAGGACAGTAACTCCAGCTCCATCACCATTCTGTCTCCAGGACAGCACTCCACTTCACATTTCTGTCTCCCAGGACGAGTATCTCCAGCTTTCCCATTTCTGTCTCCCAGGACAGCACCTCCAGCTTCACCATTAACTGTCTCCCAGACAAGCACCTCTATCTCCAGCTTCCACCATTACGACCTCCCAGGACAGCACTATCAGCCCCACATTTACTACATACCAGGACATCACCTCCAGCTTACAGAGATTATGACTACATGGCCAGTATCAAGGGCAGTACATTCAGCCAGACAATTTTAATTCCATCTGTTGTAGAAAGCTTCCAGGTTTTTTCTATGAAAGCAGCTTTGATGTTGTCCTCTTTTAATACCCTTTGTGATTTTATGTTCACAGATTTTCCTCAATTGAGCATACCCAAAAACACTTCTCTGTTTTTAATACGCTTGTTACGAGTTCTGGGATATCTGGCACAAGGCGGGCGTACACCAATTTCCACAAAAATGGCCCAACAAATTTATTATAGTCCATGTTGAGAGCCCGTTTGTTTTGACTGACCACAGACTACACAGGGCTTCATAATGATTATGAATGGTTGATTTACTGCAAATTCTACAAGCATCCTCTGAAAATCTATTAATAGACCTTAAATGAACTCTAGCTATTTGTATTTCTGTTACTAACTCTTTTGTATATTGGATCAGCTTACCGCGTCACGTTTTCCTGATTTTTAATGTTGTGTTTAACGGCTCCTACATACCCCATCCGTTAACAGTCTGCTTTATTGTAACGAAACTGTTTGAAACCAGTCCCGGGTTCGACCAGTACAAGGGTTCGGACCAGCAAGGGTACTGGGCGCAGGACGATCTGCTCTGATCAGTGGGTCTACTTATTTAAAACATACTTGTCGGTTATTTTGAGCTAACACATGAAGGAACTACTGGAAATATATCTAACCCGATAATATTGATTTTGACTTGATACAAAAGTCTAACTTGCGTGTTCTGAAGAGAGCCTGCAGAAGCGATCACACACTAGCAATGAGCTGATAATAAAGCAACTTACAACGCAAAATTTGTAAAGCGAAAGCGAACAGCAAGCTACACAGTGTTCCAGCTTACTAGCTTCACCCAAAGCTCAACAACCGTTTCTCTACTCCAGCTCCCCCGGACAGCACCCATATTACAAACCTAGGATTTCAAATGCCTGTAATCCGCAGGTGTAATGGGAGCAAAAGCACAACAGCAGAAAAAGTTTAGACTAAAATAATCCTTCACCAATTTTAGAACAAGCAAATGTACACTATATATAGTAATAAAGTATAAAAGCACGTCACGGCGTAAGCAAGGCAGAAATAAAGCCACAAGATACAGACCGATGCTCAACACAGCTCTTAGATGGGATGACATGGCAGACAGAGAGCGTAATCCACATACCTCTGCGAATTTTCAATCCCACCTTCTGTATTGGCTAGAACCTGGTACTATAGAACGATGGGCCTAGCCATCATCCCCAACTCTTAGCAACCTGGGTTCGCCTGTTTGGGGGGAGATAGCCTTAAATTGAGGTGTGTCCATGCCCCGAATAAAGGTAACTTACTCTTTGCATGCCACACAACACAATGATAATACAAAACATTCACAGTATATCACTACACAACAGCAATATATTAAATTCAACAACACAATATAAGAATACACAACATCAATAAACCAACAACACAACACGAAATTTCCACTACAGAACACATATAATCACTACCCAGCGCAATATACCAACACAACCCAATATATCACACAAAAACACAACATCATCACTCGTCACAATATCAAAATGCTACTGCAAAAACACAAATAACACTCGAAAATACAATCTGGTCACATCAACACAATATTATGACACTAGCACAATTCTAATATACCACTAAAAAAACACAATGTACCACACACAACACAATAAAGAGCTAAAACAAACAATGTACCAACTACCAACACAGTATAGGACCACTACAAAACAATATACCAATACAGAGCACAATATACCAACTACACAACACAGTAATAGGTGAAACCACTACACAACACAATTTACCACTACACAACACAATAAACCAATACAGAGCACAATATACCACTTTAACAACACAATATACCAATACAGAGCACAATTTAGCCACTACACAACACATATACCAGCTACACAACACAATATACCATACACAACACAATATACCACTACAACAACACAATTTACCGTCAACACACATAATATACTACTACCGAAGCACAATGTCCCAACAACACAATCAAAGATACCACTAAAAACACAATCTACCACTACAACACAAAATTCATAAAACTACGCACACAAAAAACCACCTACACAACATAATATACAACTTAGACAACACAACACAACCACTACACAAGACAATAATAACGCTACACCCCACAAAATAGTATACGACAACACAATATAAAACTACAAAACACAATATACCACTACACTACACAGCACGATATACCACTATAACAACACAATACACCACTACACTCAACACAACATACCATAAAACAAAGAAAAATCCAGCTACCAACACAAATTTACCACTACACAACACAATATATTACACTACGCCAACACAATGATATAAACTACCAACACAAAATACACTATAAAACCACAGATAAACCACATACACAACACAATATACCACTACACAACACAGTATAAGTGTGTTGACCCCTAATACAAAATACTTACACTTCATAACATTAACTGCAAAACACAATATACCCCTAAACAACACAATATATCACTACACAACACGAACTACTACAAAATACAGTATACCATCTAATACAACACAATATACCAACTACACAATACAATCTAAATATTAGTGAACACAATATTCCGCAACTCTAACACAATATACCGCTATGCAACACACTATATCACTACACAAACAATATATAACTAGAGAAGACACAAACAATACCACTTCACAACACAAAAAATCGCTAATCACAACAATATAACCACTAAACAAACGCCGGGTAACGGTGGGCTTGTTGGAGAAAGAAACAAAAAACAATTTTGTTTTCAAGACTTTAAAAAGGTAAAAACCACCAAAAACTTTGTATACTGAACTCCGGGTCCTCTACCGGCTATGGGGACATCATGGATTTCAGCAAATTTACGGTGTGAACCTACGACAGTGTTAATTAATAACTCATTATGCTGGACCGACATTACTTGATTATATAAGAATGAATTAGGTTAAATTGAAAACATATTTACGGCTCATGGATAGTGCAGCTAATCGAGTTCAAGAACTGATGTCTATAAGACTCGCTCACAACGACCTTAAGGCGAATAATATTTGTGTCCATGACACCTGTAAAGGTATTAAGTGTGTTGTGATCGATTTTGGAATGGCATCTAAAATCTGTTCTTCACCCCTGTACCAGAAAGCCAAAGCAGCAGAAAAGTGTAAGAGATGTACATGGATGGCACCAGAGGTTTTAAAGGCTTTGCCATCCACCTTCACTTCTGATACCTACAGTTTGGCTTCCATGTTTGACAAGCTGGCAGGCAAGTGCAGAGTCAACCTTCCTCATGACGTAAAGCAATGGATAAACAAAGGTTTGAGTGTAGAACCCAACCGACGCCAGGAGTTAAGTAAGCTAAATCAAATAATTAAAAGTGTCCTTGATAAAACAAGAAACTTGAAGATAGTGCTTTTAAAACACACAGGTAATGTTTGGCCTGTTGCCCTGGTCGTAATGGGGTTTTTAGCAAAATAAACACAGCAGTAGTATTGACTTTTGGTATTTCCTTCACCAAATATTTATAGTAAGTACACTTATGCCCATTATGTACAAGAATGGAGTATAGTGTACCAAAACAGTAATCAAGGCAAAGACAAAACCAGAGAAAGAGAGAGAACCGTCAGCAAAGCGGCCTGTACGAGTCTGGCAAAAGTTGACCAACATCGCCCCAGCACTTGGCGGGCTCGTTGTGAATTGGTTAATGAACTAAGGTACTGATTTAACGATGGGGGCCCCCAAAAAATCGTAAAATCCTTAGCACCCAGTTCATTGGTTGGAGGCAGCCTATATGGGAGTGTGTACATACAGTAGTATTAACTTGAATTTTCCTTCATCAAGTATTTATAGTAAGTACACTTATGTACATTATGTACAAGAATGGAGCATACGTGTTGTGTTGTGGTAATATTGCCTAGTGATGAGAGTGTTTTTGTTGTGGTAGTTGCCTAGTGATGATAGTGTTTTTTGTTGTGGTAGTACTGAGTAGTGATGATAGTGTTGTGTTAGGTGACAGAGCTGTAGTTATGACAGTATTGGTAGTGTTGTGTTATGGATAGTATTGGTATTGTTGTGTTATGATAGTATTGGTTGTGTTGGTGTTTATAGTAATTGGTAATGTTTGTGTTTTGATGGTATTGTTAGTGTTGTGTTATGATAGTATTGGTAGTGTTGTGAGGGAGCTACTGTGCTACCCTGGAGTATGGAAGGCAGGATTGCCTGGACTACACCTGCGCGCCACATGGTAGACTTTACGTGCCAATACTCTGTGCGGAAGGTTGTAGGAGGTACCAGCCACAGGGAGACCCAGAAGACCGCAAATATGAAAGACCTTTCACCTTGCTATAATTCATCCAATAGGGTGGGAGACCCTTGGAGCATGGGGCAAGTGTGCTCTAACGTTCTCAAGAGATGGGTGAACAATTCAGCTAGTAACCAAGGACCACAGTCAGAGCGACCAGTTCTTTTATCAGAGGATGAGTGTCGCGATCCAGAGAGGAAATGCCTGCAGCATTCTGGAACGCAAGTTGGTATTGATCAATAACAATCTAATATTCTGCTTGTTGAGCAAGTGCACAAACTGGGAGAGAATGAATGTTAGCTCCGAAGACGTCCACCCCACCGTTATTCCTTCGATGGTGGTTACAACATCTAGCTTTGCTGATGCACCATTGTTAAGGATTGTGTGGTCTAGTGGTCTAAAAGCGTCGCGCGTTTTCTCTCAGCCTGAGGCGTGCCAAAAACAAGCATTAGGTTTCGACTCCTTGGCTAGTGAAGTATTGTTATTGATATATATATATATATATATTTATATATAATATATTTATATATATATATATATATAGATATAATATATATATATATATTCATTATATTTCACATTACTCATCTGTACATCTTCACAACATTTCTTCATATATTTTTACATTACTCATCTTTTAACATCATCCACTACACTTCAAACATTCAATAATTTCTCAATTTATCACATTAATTTCTCTGGGTCATTCACATTAGCTCTTATTTTTAACATCATCACTACATTTCCTTCATATATTCACATTACTCAACTTCAAACATCATCACTACACTTCAACATTCAAATAATTTCTCAAAACATTTATCTATCACATTAATTACTCTGCTTCATTCACATTATCTATTTTTAACATCCTCACTACATTCTTCCATATATTCACATTACTCAACTTTCTAATCTTGACACACTTCAAACATTCAATAATTTCTCAACATTTATCACATTTACTACTCTGACATCATTCACATTACTCTTATTTTCACATCAATGCATTCCTTCATATATTCACATTACTCATCTTTCAACATCTTCACTACACTTCAACATTCAATAATTTCTCAACATTTTCTACATTAAAACCTTACTCTGCATCATTCACATTACTCTTATTTTAACATAATTCACTACATTTATTCATATATTCACATTACTTAACTTTCCAAAAACATCTTCATCAACTTCAACATTCAAGAATTTTTCTCAACATTTATCACATTAACTACTCTGATCCATTCTCATTACTCAACTTGTACCATCTTAACTCACATTGTGAAATTCACATTATTTAACTTTCTCATGTTAACTACACATTATCATTAAATTTTTATTCTTAAATTTTAACGTCTCATTCAAAAAAAAAAAAAAAAAAAAAAAAAAAAATAAAAAAATTACATAAGATACCTAACATTAAAACATCATTACTTCACAGATCAATTACGTTTTTGATAATTGTTCATAACGTGATTATTATAATTATCTTTCCTAGTCACTCTTCTAACTCTCTAAAATAAACGCTTAAGGATATATACGTTATATGTGATGACCTGCATACTGATTATATAAACAAATCTATGATTAGAAATAAAAATGGATACAATTATTCAATGGAGATTATTTGGTCTCCTCGATTATATCTGTTATAGTGTTTATGATCTCCACTTGTAATTAGTGTTGATTATCAGTAAGTAAAAGGGTCGTCGAGATATGTTAAAGTTTTAGCTGAGTGAAAATACATGTTTGATATGAAAATATTTGGGGAGTGGTTCACTAGGACATCAAGAGCATCACAGAGGAAACGTAAGTGTGATAGTTTGCTCTTTTATATTCCAGTTATGGGACCGTATTTTGGCATTTAATGTCTTTTAATAGGATATTATGGATTTGGAGAGAAAAGTGAATCCAGTGAGAAACCTCTCTCGCTATCTTCTGTGTTTACTGGTGTTTATTGGTTACCATTTATCATGTGGTGGGTTTGTAAACAACACCGTCAACCAACATTTTTGGGTATCCGTTAAAACGATGTCAGTAAATTCAGTTAGCGATGAAAGTGTTGGAACTCAGTGAGGTTGGTGTTTAAAAGAAACAGTCACGTGTGTTCTTTGATAACAAATGAATTTAACCTTGTAAGGCTACAATATGATAAATGCTTATGACTCCTAACGTACCCACCTCTGAATGAATTTTGTGAAGCGGTAAGGCCCCTTCGTTATTATTATTCTCTCGTACGTCAAATATGACGACAATGAGTTTAGAAAAACGTTGTAATCGAGGGTAATTGACTTACACTTAGTATCTGAGGAAAGAACAGTCAAGATTGATGTTCGATTATTGAGATTTTGTTCCGCACCCTCGCCGTTGGTGAAAAAAAAGATTTATCAAGTTGGATGGAATTACTGACGACTGGGCCCACATTGGTCTATGTGGAAGAGTCCACATGTAACACCATATGTGTAAGTATAATGGGTGTCTAAAACAACCGATATGTCGCGTTAGAATACTCTGCATATTATAATTCAATTAGGTAGCACATTGTACACCTTTACACACAAAGGGTTAAATTCGATGACTGAAGTCCGCTGTAGCTGTCCAACAAGTTTGTTAGTTAATATAAACTGGAATAGAGTTTATGGAATCCCTCAATTATGCTGAAGTAAACACACCAGGAAAGGTTCTCGGGCTCTAGAAAACGCGCCCCAGACCTAACAACATTATGTTAAACATTAAAATCATTCATACAACTGAGCAAATTTTGCTTAGAAAATATAAAAATACATTTTTGTTTAGGGGGAATCCGAAAGAAAAACTCCTGCCAACAGAAAAGCCCAAACTTGTATAGTGAAGACCATAGTTCCACCTGATCTTCCCAAGTCATGATTCACACAAACTAAACATGGTATTCCAATCCTAATTTCCCACTGGATCATAATACATGTGCAATTAATTTAAAGATTTCAAACCTAAAATATCGGACCTGCAATATTACTTAGTCCGTTGTCCACTATCTTTCTTCAAGTTCCAATTATGTAATGACAAGGAACATGACCATGGCAAGCAGTATTGACCTTTAATTAATTTGTTATAAAACACAGTAAGACGATGGACACTTATGTTAGTGTTTTTCACACTCGTTCGTCTTGTAAATTACCATTAATGATCTCGGGTGGATAATGGTCAATGACTGGAGCAAAATGGTTTACGGGGGATGAAGAGTGGGATGGCACCATCATTGTTGTCTCGTTGGTATCGTCTGTCAATTGTCCAGTGAACCACAGCAAATAAAGCGATTTATAACAAAAACTAAGGTAGAAATTAACCCATTCTTTCAAACTAACCAGCAAAGATGGACAAATCTAGGAGTTGTATCATTCCTGAGAGGACAAGAATATTAAAACGATGGTTCCACCAATACTTCAGTTCAGTAGTTTGTGGTTTCATACGAAAATACTATCTAGCCGATGGATCAACCTCCTGATATCTTGAAGAAACTGTAGACATGTGGGTTGACCAAAAGAAATTAAATTGATTTAAATACTTTTTAGTTGTTAAAGTTACATGTATGTCAGGAGAAAAGCATGTATAAAAACATCATATACGGTGAAACGTGAACAAGGAACTGTTCATGATGTTCAGGGGGAAATACTTACTTTGTTACAGTCTGCACAACAAATAGAATTACAGGGGACCCCTCATGATCCCAGCAATAAGGGGCCCCATGCATCCAGCAATACAGGGGCCCTCATGCTGTCAGTATCCTTGAAACAAAGGACAGCGGAGAGGAAAAAATTTTAGATTTTCTTGGTTTAATGTGGCTGATCATTATTGAAGGTTACGAATGAGTTACCATGACAAGTTGAGGCCAGAAAATAAAATGTTGCAACAGCGGAATCAAATGTTTGAACCAAAACTCAGGTTGAATGTTACTTCACGTTACCACTCATATTTCTTTTTTTTACAAAATGTTTGGTATATTGTCAATTTATTTATAATATTATTACGATTTAAAATATATTTCGTTTTAGTAATAGTAGGTGATTTCTTCTGATTTGTAGGCGTGATGGAGGGTTGTGATAGTAAGGTTGTGATGGAAGGTTGTGATGGCGGGTTTGTGATGGAGGGTTGTGATGAGGGTTGTGATGGAGGGTTGTGATGAGGGTTGTGATGGAGGTGGTTGGTTGATGTAGGGTTGTGATGGAGGGTTTCGATGGAGGGTTTGGATGTAGGGTTGTGATGGTAGGGTGTGTGATGGGAGGGTTGTGGGAGGTTGTGGAGGTTGTGAGGTTGGATGAGGTGTTGGTTGGAGGGTTGTGGATGGAGGGTTGTGATGAGGGTTTGTGAGGGTTGTGATGAGGGTTGTGATGGAGGGTTGTGGATGGAGGTTGTGATGGGTTGGAGGAGGTTGTGATGGAGGGTTGTGATGAGGGTTGGATGTAGGGTTGTGATGAGGGTTGGATGAGGGTTGTGAGGGTTGTGATGTAGGGTGGATGGAGGTTGTGATGGAGGGTTGTGATGAGGGTTGTGGTAGGTTGTGATGAGGGTGTGATGGGGTTGAATGGAGGGTTGATGAGTGGATGAGGGTTGTGATGGAGGGTTGTGATGAGGGTGGAGGAGGTTGGGATGTAGGGTTTGATGGGGGTTGTGATGAGGTTGGGATGAGGGTTGTGATGTAGGGGATGGGGTTGTGATGGAGGGTTGTGTGAGGTGTGATGGAGGGTTGGATGAGGGTTGGATGTAGGGTTGTGATGGAGGGTTGGATGGAGGGTTGGATGTAGGGTTGTGATGAGGGTGGAATGGAGGGTTGTGATGGAGGGTTGGATGGAGGGTTGTGATGGAGGGTTGGGATGTAGGGTTGTGATGGAGGTTGGGATGAGGGTTGGATGTAGGTTTGATGTAGGGTTGTGAATGGAGGGTTGTGAGGGTTGTGATGTAGGGTTGTGATGGAGGGTTGGATGTAGGGTTGTGATGTAGGGTTGAGATGGAGTTGGTTGATGTAGGGTTGATGAGGGTTGTGATGAGGGTTGGATGGAGGGTTGTGGATTGTGAGGGTTGTGATGTAGGGTTGTGATGGAGGGTTGGGATGAGGGTTGGGATGTAGGGTTGTGATGGATGGAGGGTTGTGATGAGGGTTGGATGTAGGGTTGATGCAGGGTTGGATGGAGGTTGTTGTGATGAGGTTGGATGAGGGTTGTGATGGAGGGTTGTGATGGGTGGATTGTGATGGGGTTGTGATGAGGGTGTGGATGTAGGGTTGGGATGGTAGAGGTTGTGATGAGGGATGTGGATGGAGGGTTGGATGTAGGGTTGTGATGGTAGGGTTGTGATGGAGGGTTGGGATGTGAGGGTTGTGATGTAGGGTTGGATGAGTTGATGGAGGGTTTGTGGATGGATAGGGTTGGATGAGGGTTGTGATGTAGGTTGGAATGGAGGGTTGTGATGAGGGTTGGATGTAGAGTTGTGATGTAGTGGGATGTGGTTGGACTGTAGGTTTGAAGGTTTGATGGAGGGTTGTGATGGAGTTGTGATAGGGTTGTGAGGGGGATGGATGAGGGTTGTGATGTAGGGTTGGATGGAGGGTTGGATGGAGGGTTGGATGTAGGGTTGGATAGTTGAGAGGGTTGTGATGAGGGTTGTGAGATTGGATGAGGTTGTGATGGAGGGTTGTGATGAGGGTTGTGATGTAGGGTTGTGATGGAGGGTTGTGATGAGGGTTGGATGGAGGTTGTGATGGTAGGGTTGGGATGTAGGGTTGTGATGGAGGGATGGGATGTAGAGTTGGGGATGTAGGGTTGTGATGGGGGGGTTGGGATGAATAGTGGGTTTTAGGGTTGTGGCAGGGTTGGAATGGAGGGTTGTGATTTTAGGGTTGTGATGTAGGGTTGTGGGGGGTTGGGATGAAGGTTGGGATGTAGGGTTGGGTTTTGCAGGGTTGGAATGGAGGGTTGTGATGGAGGGTTGTGATGGAGGGTTGTGGTGGAGGGTTGTGATGGAGGGTTGGGAGAAGTGTAGGGATGGAGGGTTGTACTGTGTTTCTGAGGGGAAGAAAGAGAACACAGTCATGGAATGACAATGGTCACCCTCTCTACTGTGTTCGCTCACATAAAATCATCCATCATTAATTTTCTAGAGGAAACATCTGCACCGATTATATCTGTGATGTGACAAAAAAAAGACAAAATTCTCTTTCCCATCAGGATAAACTCGGTGGAGACACCTCCATCCGCAGACGTTTTAATATTGAATCCTAAGAAAGGAATCCTGCTAATAAGTCTTTTTAAACAGATATTTACCAAACATGTTACATACAGTGTTATTAACTCTGGTTTTATCAGACAGACTTTATACACATCACACACAACGATGGTGCTGAAAAACACATAACAGCAATACTTCCTGGCTTTGTGGCATATAACTCTGCAAAATTGTGCACTACAACATTTAGTGGTGCAGTATGCATTTAGTGGTACATTCATATATCACAGTACATAACAACAGTCTGGGAGAAAGTAGCACACAGTCGTTAAATGGCCAGGTTGTGGCAACACAGTGTAACTGGCCAGGTTGTGGCAACACACAATCGTACTGGCCAGGCTGTGATAAACAGTCGTACTGGCCAGGTTTTGACAACACGTCGTACTGGTCAGGTTGTGGGGAAGACGTCGTACTGGCCAGGTTGTGACAACACACAGTCGTACTGGCCAGGTTGTGGCAACACAGTCGTACTGGCCAGGTTGTGGTAACACAGTCGTACTGGCCATGTTGTCGCAACACAGTCGTACTGGCCAGGTTGTGGCAACACAGTCGTACTGGTCAGGTTGTGGCAACACACAGTCGTACTGGCCAGGTTGTGGCAACACACACAGCCGTACTGGCCAGGTTGTGGCAACACACAGTCGTACTGGTCAGGTTGTGGCAACACACAGTCGTACTGGCCAGGTTGTGGCAACAATATACCACTACATAACACAATTATAGACTATTAAACCCAACAATTTACCCACTACATAACACAATATACCACTACATAACACAATATACCACTACATAACACAATATACCACTACATAACGCAATATACGACTACTTAACACAATATACCCCCTACATAACACAATATACCACTACATAACGCAATATACGACTACTTAACACAATATACCACTACAGAACACAATATACCACTACATAACACAATATACCACTACATAACGCAATATACGACTACTTAACACAATATACCACTACAGAACACAATATACCACTACATAACAAAAAATATACCACTACCCTAACACAAATATCACTACAAAAACACAATATACACTACATAACACAATATACCACTACTTAACACAAAATACCATACATAAACACAATATACACTACATATCACATATATCATACATAACACAATATACCACTACATAACACAATATACCACTACATAACACAAAATTACCAATACTAACGCAATTTCACTACATAAACAAATATACACTACATAACATATCACTACATATCAAATATATCAACTCATAAACAATATACCATACATATACAATAACCACTAATAACACAAATTTCCCCTACATAACGGGAATATACACAATCCGCAATATTCGAGACTATAACACATTTATACCACTTACATTACCCCAACATACATTTAACAAATATACCATAATATCCAATTTTATCCTACATAACACAATATACATACATAAGAAAATACGGACTACTTACACAATACATACATACACCAATATACCACTAATAACACAATATACCACTACATATCACAATATTCACTAATAACCATTACCACTACATAACACATATACACTACATAAACAATATACCATAATAAAGCAATAACGACTACTTAACACAATTACCACTACAGAACACAATATACCACTACATAACACAATATACCATACATATCACAATTACCATACATAACACAATATACCACTACACAACACAATTACCATACCCCAAACAAATATCCACTACACAACACAATATACCTCTCACGACACAAAATACCATACAAACATAATATGTCACTTACAAAAAAATTTACCATACTCAACACAAAATACCATTACGCAACACACATACTACTACTTAACACTGTATACCACTACACAAAAACAATATACCACTAAAAAACACAATCTACCATTACAACCAATATTCCATACCAACACAATATTCCCCTAAAAAAACACAATATACCACTACAGAGCA
The DNA here is from genome assembly GCF_026875155.1 of Cherax quadricarinatus. Lineage (NCBI taxonomy): Eukaryota > Metazoa > Arthropoda > Malacostraca > Decapoda > Parastacidae > Cherax > Cherax quadricarinatus. The sequence continues at coordinate 28,271 of NW_026505867.1, forward strand.
CATATACTACTACAAAGCACAATTCACTACGCAACACAATATACCATACACACACAATATATCATACACAACACAATATGACACTACACAACACAATATTTCTACATAACACAATAAACCACTACAACACAAATGTCCACTACCCAAAAAAATATACCACTACACAACACAATATACACTACACAAAAACAATAAATCCCTACACAACACAATATACCACTACACAACACAAATATCTTCCACAGCCAATACACCTCTAACAAAACCCAAAATTTCCACTATAAAACAAAATACCACCACGCAAACAAATATACCATACAAACACAACATATCACTACACAAACACAAAATGCCACTACACAAAACAAATATCAAACCAGAGACGCATTCCACTATAACACAATTTTACCATCTCAACACAATACCAATAAAAAATGCAATATTCCACTACAACAAAATTACCACTACAAAACACAATATATCACTACGCAACACAATATGTCACTACACAACACAATATACCACTGTACAACACAATATACCATAACATAACAATATACCAAATTCACAACACAAATATACCACCACACAATACATGTCACTACAGAACACAATATACCACTACTCAACACGGTATACTACTACAAAACACAATGTACCACTATACAACACAATATACCACTACACAACACAATATAAAACTACACTACACAATATACCACTACATAACGCAATATACCACAGCATAACGCAATATACCACTACATAACAAAATATACCACTACATAACGCCATATATCATTACATACCACAATATACCACTGCATAACACAATATACCACTACATAACACAATATACCACTACATAACACAATATACCACTATGTAAAACAATATACCACTACATAACACAATATACCACTACATAACACAATATACCACTTTATAATACAATATACCACTACATAACACAATATATCACTACATAACGCAATATACCACTACATAACACAATATACCACTACGTAACGCAATATGCCTCTGCATAACACAATATTCCACTACATAACACAATATACAACTACATAACACAATATACCACTACATAACACAATATATCACTACATAACACAATATACCACTACAAAACACAATGTATCACTACATAGCACAATATACCACTACATAACACAATATACCACTACATAACGCAATATGTCACTACATAACACAATACACCACTACTTAACACAATATACCACTACATAACGCAATGTTCCACTACATAACCCAAAATTTCCACTATTAAAAACAATATAACCCCTACACAAAACAATATACCACTACATAACACAATGTCTTACATAACACAATATACCACTAAAATAACACAATATACCACTTCATAACACAATATACCACTACATAACACAATATACACTACTTACCACAATATACCCCTACATAACGCAATATATCACTACATAACACAATATATCACTACATAAACAATATCCACTACTAACACAATATACCACTACATAACACAATATATACATACATAACCCAAAAATAACACTACCCTAAACACAATATACCACTACATAACGCAATTACCACTACATAAGCAAAATACCACTACATAAACAATATAACACTACATAACACAATTAAAAACACTACATAGCACAATATAACACTACATAACACAATATAAAACTACATAAACACAATATACCGCTACATAAAACAATATACCACTACATAACACAATATATCACTACATAACACAATATACAACTACAAACACAATACATCACTACAAACACAATATACACTACATAACACAAAATACCACTACATAAACAATATATCACTACATAACACATATAACACTACATAACACAATATACCACTAAAATAACACAATATACACTACATAACCAATATACACTACATAAACAATATAAAACTACATAAACAATATACCACTGCATAACACAATATATCACTACTAACACAATATACCACTACACAACACAATTTTACATAACAAACAAAATTTTCACTAACAACACAATATGTCACTACACAACACAAATACCTCTACACGAACAAAATACCAATACAAACATAATATGTCACTACAAAATATAATATACCACTACACAACACAAAAAGCTTTAGCAACCAACATATACTACATAAAACTGTATACCACTAGACAACACAGTATACCACTATCAAACGGTATACTACTACAAAACCAATATCCACTACACAAACATATATCGATTCGGAAGACAATAAAACTTCACAAAAACAATATAATTTTCTAAACATCACAGTATATCACTACACAAAAGCCATATATAATTCACAACACAATTTTAGAATCACAAACACATATACAAACACAACACAAATATTCCCCTTACGAACACAATATATCACTACACAGCGCAAATACCAAAAAATCCCCATTAATCACTACACTACACAAACATATCACTACACCCAAAACAATATACTACTGCAAAACACAATATAAACACAAAATACCCAAACTTCACTTAAACACAATATGACACTACACAAAGCAAATATACCACTAAAAACCCCAATGTACCACTACACAACACAATATAGCGCTACAACACATATGTACACTACACAAACCACTGTATACCACTACAACACAATATTCCAATACGAGAAAAATATACCACTACACAACACAATATACGACTACCAACACAATTTCCACTAACAACACAATATACCAATACGAGCACAATTACCACAACAACACAATTTACCCCTACACAACACAATATACCCTACCAAACACAATTACCTTAACAAATTAATATATACTACAAAGACAAAGTACCCCACACAAAACAATATCCACTAAAAAACAATTACCACTACAGTCACGAAACCAAAAGGAAAAGGAAAACCCAAACTGTGCACATACTAGCACGGATCTGGTTAAATCTGGAAAAAAAAGATGGGCGTGCAACTATGCCACCTAGGAAAAGCCAGCCCTTGACAACAGGGGAAAATGCAAAGGGGCCCTTTTGTAAGCTTTTTCACCTAACGGCCTCTCAGTAAGGAAAAAACTGTGCTTAATTAAATGCCGGCTCCATCTAAAAGGGGGCAAAAAAAATACAAAACTCCAGGCCCTGGGGAAAAATGGGTAAAACAGCCCTCAAGAGGGAGAGGTTTTTTTGTGCCAGGAAGGAAAAAAAACTGGCAGGAAATGGCAGAAATCGTACACCAAATCCAGTCATTCTGGAGTGGAACCACAGTCGATGGCTCCACTCCAAACCAACAGATACAGATACTAATGCCGGAAAAAAAATCCCCCCAGTACCAACAATACCACCAGTCGATAACATTCTTCTTTGCAAATATACAGGGTCTAAAGCCAGCAACAAACAACAAAATACCTTTCATCCGTGGACTGCTTGCAGAGGCAAAGGCAATGTTCGCGGCTTTCACTGAGACCCACATAAAGGATCACTTGGACAACGAAATATGGATCCCAGGTTACAACCTATACAGATGTGACAGAGTGAACAGGCAAAAGGGGGGGGTTGGCTGTACATTGCAGAGTCACTTGTTTGCACAGAACTGCTAAATGCCTCAAATGATGTAGTGGAAGTTTTAGCAGTAAAGGTCGAGAACAAAAACCTAGTCATTGTGATAGTCTACAAGCCTCCGGATGAACATCCCAGCAATTCCAGGAACAGCTGTTAAAAATTGACCACTGTCTGGAAAACCTTCAGCTCCTGCACCAACTTCTTGCTCCTGGGGGATTTCAACTTAAGGCACCTAAAATGGAGAATATATGCAAATAATATTGTTGCAGTAATAACACCAGGAGGCAGCTCTGATGAAAACTCACACTCACACGAGCTTTTAAATCTCTGCACAAAATTCAATTTAAACCAGCAAATAATAGAGCCTACTAGACTGGAGAATACACTAGACCTCATCTTCACTAACAATGATGATTGATAAGAAATATCACCATATCAAAACAATATACTCAGATCACAACATAATTGAGGTTCAGTCATGTATGCGCGGAGCCCCAGACCGACATAATGAGATTAGTCACGAGGGAGCATTCACCAAATTCAACTTCAATAACAAAAACATAAAGTGGGACCAAGTAAACCAAGTCTAACCGATATAAGCTGGGAAGATATACTAAGCACACAGACCCCAACTTATGCTAGAACGATTAACTCGGTAGCACTAGATGTATGCACAAGGCTTATTCCCCTAAGAAAAGGAGGAGTAGATGTAAAACAGAAAGAGACAGGCGCTCCCTTTACAGGCGACGGAAAAGAATAACAGAGCGGCTAAAAGAGGTCAATATATCTGAAATGCGTAGGGAGACACTGGTCAGAGAAATAGCAAGCATCGAACTTAAGCTAAAGAATCCTTTAGGAGTCAGGAATCGCGGGAAGAACTAAAAGCCATAAATGAAATCGAAAGAAACCCAAAGTATTTCTTCTCCTATGCCAAATCAAAATCGAGAACAACGTCCAGTATTGGGCCCCTACTTAAACAAGATGGGTCCTACACAGATGACAACAAGGAAATGAGTGAGCTACTCAAGTCCCAATATGACTCAGTTTTTAGCAAGCCGCTAACCAGACTGAGAGTCGAAGATCAAAATGAATTTTTTATGAGAGAGCCACAAAATTTGATTAACACAAGCCTATCCGATGTTATCCTGACGCCAAATGACTTCGAACAGGCCATGCACTCTGCCCCAGGGCCAGACTCATGGAACTCTGTGTTCATCAAGAACTGCAAGAAGCCCCTATCACGAGCCTTTTCCATCCTATGGAGAGGGAGCATGGACACGGGGGTCGTCCCACAGTTACTAAAAACAACAGACATAGCCCCACTCCACAAAGGGGGCAGTAAAGCAACAGCAAAGAACTACAGACCAATAGCACTAACATCCCATATCATAAAAATCTTTGAAAGGGTCCATAAGAGCAAGATCACCACGCACTAGAAAAACCCCTCGTTACAAACCAGGGCAACATGGGTTTAGAAAAAGGTCGCTCCTGTCTGTCTCACTATTGGACCACTACGAAGGTCTAAATGCCTAGAAAACAAAAAAAAATGCAGTT
>NW_026505868.1:0-15811 GCF_026875155.1 Cherax quadricarinatus
TTAAAAGGTCAGATACTCTTCCCCAAAAAAAAACAGGGAGACTATGGCATTCAAGCTGTGAATTGTATGGGGCAGCGTTGAATGGAGCGCATAGAATATTTTGTGAAACGCTTGCTGCGACAGTTTAGAATCGGTGGTTACGCGCTTTCAAGATGTGTGTTTTGACGTTACGCCTGCTGTGCGTGTGAGACTGGTGGACGTGTCTCGATATTATACCTGGATAAATTTTGCGGAATGTCCCCTTTGAGGCGAACAAAGGGCTTGACATCAGAAACTATTGAGAAATATGGGACCGTGCATTCTGCCCAGCAGGGTTAAGTGGTTGATGGGTGCCTACGAAGGTATGCCGGAAGGAACTTTCAGCCTTAAAATGACGTTGCGGCAACCATACCATCATACGTGTACTTCAAGATTTTAGGACACAGGTAATGGTTTTAAAAAACCCTGGACAACGGCGTACGTGCCCGCATTTGGAGAGTATGACCACATAGCGGCGGCATGCAGAGAACAAAAACGCTTTGACCAAACCTGTGCAAGAAGAGGTAGCCCGGTCACACGTTGTGAAGGTGAGCATCGATCACAGAGGAAGGGCGGGGTCGTTTGGGTGGAGTGAGATGGTGGAACAGCTTTTTCGAAATGAGAGTGAGTCCTCCCCTCAGCTCCCTGCATCTGAGTCGTTGCCAATCCCAGCTGCTGGATTGGTACCGAAATGAACGTGTTTAAATATGGGGGAGGGAATTGGACGAAGTTTTAAAGACCTTGTCACCACCTGCGGTGGAAGCTCCGTCTACGAAGACGTAGCTGGAGACTTTTTGAGTCCAGATTGTAAACAATAGAGACTCAGCGGAGTGACGACGAGACTGAGACCATCGGGGACTTCATACCTCACTGTAAAGTGGATGTTGAGGTACACCGTGAGGCTTCCTCAGACCTTGACATGGAGGATAAAAAACGTTACGAGGAAAGAGCAGCTACGTCAGATTCAGATGACGTACTGACGCCAGCACAGAGGACTGGGAAGAAAACTGAGAGGATGGGAGAGGGAAGGGATGGGAGGGGGGGGGGGGTCATGTGGGACGCCATCGCAAGAAAAGAGGCGAATGGGAAGGTGCTGTAAAAAAAAACCCATGAAATAACAAATTTAATTGGTGAAAAACGGGGAGGGGAAGAGGCAAGGTGGAAAAAATAACAGGCCTTAGGTGTATGACTGCTAATGTTAACGGTTTATGTTCTAGACTAAAGAGAGATTGGTTTAAACAATTTTCTTAGCACAACAAGAGAGTTGAGTTTTGTTCCTTAAGAACACAATTTCAAATGGGGGAAGTGTTGGAGGTTGCAGGTTATAAAGTATGACCCCGCCAACTATCCGTTTGAAAGGTGGTGTGGGTCTTTTAACAAAAGAGACGAGCCCGTTTGTATTGCAGAGATGTGAGGGGGGGGGGGAGGGTTTGAGATGGATGGAACTTGGATGGAAAGCGTGTATCTTTAGTAAGTGTGTATGCCCCTGCGGAGAATTAGCACGAAGGTCCCAAAGGATTTTGTTGGGGAGGACCTTGTTTATATTTTGCGGTGCACTTCCGGAAGTGGCGATAGTGGGGGGTGTCTGGAACGTGTCATCAGGGCGGCTGACGTCGAACCCAAGGGGCTGGGCATATGTCTGCACCTCTCAGATTTGTTGAGGGATGCTAAGTTACGTGATGTGTTTGGGGAGGGGTGTGGGAAACGGAACATACTTTTATCAGAAGGGGATATGCTGCAAGGTTAGACAGATGTATATTTCTCAAGGATAGTTGCAAAGTCTTTTAATACGGTCGAGACGGTCTTGTCAGATCATAGGGCAGTAGTAGTGGGGGTAGGGTGGGAGGGGATGGCGGTTTTTTAAATCGGCCTTATTGAAATTAAATTTTTAGTGTGTTATGTGATGAGGAAGGTTTAGGGGGTTTTTTCTATGCTGGGGAAAAAGAGCTTTCAAGGGAAGCTCAGGAGGTAGAAGACATTGTAACGGGGTGGGACTCGGTAGCAAATGAAAGGATAAAATCCTTTTACGTGAGGGAGGGTAAACTTTATAAACACCTAAAATATGGACTATGAATTATTTAGAGGATCGATTAAGAGGTTATGGGCAGGGAAAGGTTGGTGGTGTTTACCCCATGGACGAGATTGTAGACATAAAAAAGAGCTTGCCCAACTTTGCATAATGAGGGGGTTTCAAGTGGTGCGGGTGCAAGCAGGATTAGAAGAAGTTTTGTGGGGAACAAGCCATCCGCGTGTGTGTTTGCGGCAGCAAAAGCAAAAGCAGGCGCTGAGGCAATCCCGAGTTTGGAGGTACATGAGACCCATGGGAATCCATAGAGCAGGTCAAGTGATAAGAAACACGAAAGCTATGAGTGCATAGGGGATATGTGTATAAAACACTGGATAGTAGGATGGGGATAAGGGAAATTTAAATGGGGGTGCACATACCAAGTCAATTTGGGTCAAGTGATAGGAAGGCTTTGGGTGGGGATATTACGGGAAAATTGAAATTGCTTTCCCGGAAGGGAAAAGGGGCAAAGCCCCGGGATTGATTTTTAAGGGGAATTTTATTTACACAGGCTTGATTGGGGAAATTTTAAAGGGTAAGTTTTATTAAATTTATGAAGGAGAACGTACTTTTCGGAATAAGCAGAATACAGCAATTGTGGTGCGGTCCCAAAGGCAAAGGGCAAAAGACCGGGGAATAAAGAAATATCGTGCTCTGTCAGACTAAAAGGGTTTTTTCGAAATTTTTTTGGGGTAAAGAGTAAAATCATGGGGGGGGAGGGTTGTTTCAAAAATCGCGTTTGGGTTTGCCGGCAGGTCGATTAAAAGGTCACGGAATTTTAAGAAGTTTTGTGGGTAAAAGGGGGGGGGGGGGCCGCTTTACTTGGGCCTTAGCTGGCGAGCCCCTATATAGATTTGGAAAGAGGGGCACTGCAGAGTATCTGGGAGACAAGGTTACGGTGAAGAAAAATTGGTGGGTAAACACGCGTAAAAAGGGAGCAAAGAGAGATACAAATAAAGGGGTGTATGGGGACGGACTTTGAGGGGGGCAGAGTTACGAAAAGGGGTGCCCATGTAAAGATTTTTATTGCGTTTTTTTCAGGATCCCTTTTACAGGAGGGTTGAGAGCACAGTCATTCCCCCGGGTGGGGGGGTTTTTGGGGGAAGGGGGAGATGTTGGCCGGGCATTAATTTTTATGTGGATACACGACTGTTTTTGGTGTGTAAACGATGTCTATGAAAGTGTTGGAAGTTTTGTATTTTTGAACGAGCCCGGGTATAAAAGTAAAAAGTAAAAAGTCAATATCATGGGGTTTGGTACCGGGAAAGGGGGGGGAAATGGGGGGCGAACGTGGTTAACACGACGCGATTCTTTAAAGATTTGTGGTATTATTTATGAGACGATTTGGATTGGCCGGGAGGAAAATTCAGAAAGGGATTGAAAAGGTCATTGGCGTCGGGTTTTTCAGGCCCAACACTCACTCGGCCCAACTGTGATCTTTGTTAACGTTTTATTGTAAAAGTGGTGTGGCCGTTCAGCTGTTTTCCCCAAAATACAGGGACACGATCAAGGAATTTTGAGATAGTATTTCCCTTTTTTGTGGGGATCGGGTGTGTTTGGGTTAAAACTGGTTATTTTCCCTGCCGTCGAGGGGGTTTTTGGGATTTTTGGTTTAAAGCGTAGGTAAAATTTTTTTTTCTAAAGTGGGAGGTTCGGTGGGGTGATGGGGGGGAAATATGGAACAGGAATAACAGATTGAAAAAGTGGTAGGGGAATGGAATTGAGGAATGTGAGATTGTACTAGGGGGCTTTGTTGAGGTAAGGGAACGGAAAAACATTCCATAAGGTTTAAGTAGGTTACCCAGCTCCAGTAGAAGTTGTTCCCATGTACTGGGGGAAAAATTTGGCTCAGTTTTAGTAAGCAAAATTAGGGGCCGGGGGCGTGAAGTCTGTTCCGTTTTTTACATGGTACATTGCCGTCGGGGGGCAATACAACGACCAAAAGATCGTGGAAGGTGGGGGGGTGGGGGTTTTTGGGGGGGAGAAGACACGGCTTTTCATTTTTCTTTTTTTGCGAAGGTTTAGAAGATTCGGGGGTTGGGTTAGGGGGGGGGAAACAGAGGGTGGGGGGAAAGAGGGGGCAGGTCCTGCACACGTAAGGGGGGAAGGGGCCCTTTTTTTTTTTTTTTTCCCTTTGCTCGATTTCGTTGTTTTTTTTCCCAGAACTTTGGGCATATTGAACCCATGTGGTTAAAGTTGCTAAAAATCGTCCAATAAATGTTATAAAAAAAAAAATTAAAAAAATTGGACATGGCAACATTTATAGCAAATTATTATTATTATAAACAAGGGGGGAAGCGAAAAACCCAGGGGATTATCAGCGCCGGGGGGGGGGGATTGGAAAGGCATTCAGGTTTAAATTTCGGGGAACGGGCACAGTTTCCAATTCCCTAATCAAGAGCCCCCACCAAAACATCAAAAACCCCTCCTTGGGGGGAACATTATGCAAAAAAAAAAAAATAAATTTTGGGCAATCCGAAATCTTTTGGTGTAATCACAAATGATAAAGTAATGCCAAATTGACCATCAACATTTTAAAAAAAGTAATAACTTTTTTTTATGGTACCCAAAAAAAAATTATAATGTCTTGATTTATTTTAATTTTTTTTTTTTGCACTTTACACAATTTATGCAAAATTAAAGGGTATTTTTACCAAGACAACTCCTTTACAAAGTCAAACGGGCCCCCTGAATAACTTTTGTAAATTCAGAATGATCGGTTCAAAAATAAGGGTTTCAGGATAAAAAAAATACAAATAAATCCTTTTTTAAAAAAAACAAAAAAATACATTGAACTTTACTATCGGGGTAAAAATACCATAGTCCCTTTAAACTTTTTATTGAGATAAAACGTTATAAGAATTTTTCCCCTGAATTTCCATGAAGACCCCTTTTGTCCTGAAGTTCTCTGGTGCCGGCAATCTAAAAAATCCATCCCAACAATCTAAAAAGAAAGAATAAATTCCCTCAAAATCCTTTTCCCAGTGATTATTCCCATGTTTTTCCCAGTGTTATGTACAAACATTTAACTGCACCAATATGATTTTTATACACAATAAAAAAAATATACCAAAAAAAAACACTAAATAAATTACGTACCTTTGACTGGATTTTTGGTGGAAACAGGTTATCAATGTCCTCCAGGCTCGTAGGACGTTCCACCTCCCTTTTCCTCTCTTTCCCCCCTCTTTTTTCCTTTTTCCCTTCATCTGCTTCTCCATTAATTCAAGTTTGCTTGATCACTGCGAACGCTATAGCCCAGTGCATGTCCAAACAGCTCCTCCATATCCACTATTGGGGGACGTCGTGGGGGCCACGGGGTCGTCTTTTCTGGTCGACCCGGAACTTTGGTGGCCACAAGGAATGGCCGGAGGATTATCGTGACAGGGGCCTAAAAGGGGGCCGGGAGAGTATTTGTGGTATACAGCAGGAGGTAATTTTGGGGTAGTACACCGTGGGGGAGGTGGGCAATTTGCGGTTCCTATATTTTGTTTTCCTTTTTTTCAACATAAATCCAATTTCATAGCAGTGAACAAGGACAGGTGTGAGGGGGAGGGTGGTGGTACTAGCATCGGGGCGGCGTCACCACCCACAGAGCTGCTGCCGCTGCTCCTTTTGCTTGTTAGCCCTATCATTGCTTCTATTTCCTTCTCCTCTTCCTGCTAATTTAAGGCAAATTTTCTTCTTTGCGGGATTGTGTACCAAAAATGTATCATTGAAAGGGCGAAAAAACGCCCCCAAGGACAGCTGTCAACAAAGTGCATACCCCACTCTCTTCAATTTTCCATGGGCACTGCTTGAATGGTGGACAGCCCTTCTCACAGCAACCTGATGGTTGCCAGTTATATTTAGAAGATCTAGCTCAAAATCCCCCCAAAAAAAAAAAAAAGGAAAAAAATACCTGTGATACTGTTTTATAAGCGAGTCGCGCGGACACTTTTTATTTTTTATGGTGACGGGGCCGCGCTGAGACGTAGTTACCTTTGTTATAATTACGATACTTTTTATATAATTAACGTACAGGACGAACGCACAACCAAAAAATGTTCCAGATCTTTGCTCTTTTTTTCGTAAGATTAACTCTTTTTTCAATTTTTTTTCGTTTTTTTGGGTGTATCTCTGGACTTGCGGCCCCCCCCCCTTTCCCGGGTGGATTGACCGGGAAGTTAACGCTTTAGATTATATTATCGTGGAAAATTTATATTTCGTGGGTAATGAGGGGAAGGGTAAGTGAGGTGAAAAGGGGGCTGTCCTTGCAAAAATTTTTTATCGACAATGTGTAGGAATAGGAATTTGTAGGGGATGGGGGGGGAAGGGTTTTTCGGACGTTATAAAAAGGCAACTATTGAAAGCCTAAAAATTTTGGAAAAATATACGGGCATCCCGGGTAATTTCCCGGGTTAGGCAGGGCAATGTTTGGGCTCGTCTTTTGGGGGGGAGGTTTAGTTGCGTGAATATGAGAGGGCATGGATATTCTAGTTGTTATGGTTTGTTGTTTTTTAAATTCTGGAGTTAGCTACTCACTACCCTTTTGTGTACAGATACATGGTCCCTTTACAGTTTTTTTTATTTTTTGAAGCTTTTTTTTTTGTGTAAAGACTTTTTTTTCATGGTCACAAGTTTTCTTAGTATTTTGTTTTGATTGTTTTTTAAAATGTCCAGATTTTTTGGGTTTACAAACCTGCCGATATAATGCAGTTTTACCCTTCCCTTTACGGTTCAGTCTGTTTTGATCACCAAAGTATTTTTTTTTTTTTTTTATTTTATTAAAAACGCAATACAATTTATACATGAGACAATGAATCAATGAACGTTCCATTAATAAAACAAAAAAAACTCCACATTCCCTACCGACCCTAAACTTATACATAAGAACTAAACAAAAAGACACCCCACAGTTCATATACAGGGGGGTTTTTAATTACCCCAAAATTGCAGCCATAAACAAAAAAAGCAATAAAACCCAAAAAAAATGTCCCAGGTATTGAAAATTTTACATAAAATTTTATGTACGAAGACTTCCCCAATTATCCAAAATTTCTTTACCACACTTATTATTTGTATAAAATTTCATATCAAATCATAAACGTAACCCTCAAAATTACAAACAAAAAAAGGTTAAAAATAATCTCCACACCTCACCCCCAGAAAAACAAACACATACAATATAACAAATGATTCATCCCACCTCATTTCCCAAAATACACTAACATTCTCCCCCCTCACTCCATACACTACTTTAAACCCCCCTCACTTATAACTAATTCATACCACAAGCGAACCCTTTACAAACACATAAAAAATATTTTTAAATTTTTTTAGTTTTAAATTTTAAAAATTCCACAAAAAATGAAATATAAAAGTCTTTATTTAAACTTAATTCCCGAAAATTTTCTTATTACAAGGCAAATTCTTGCCCACCATCCAAAACCCTACTAACACTTTGTACATCAACACATCCTTATATACCCATCACTCGCAATAATATTCATTAATTTCCCAATCCAAATATACAACCCATACGGTACAAAAAACTCTTACATACTGCTATATACACTTTATGTAGAAAAAATCACACAAAATTCATTATCTCATTTTACAGTACATTTGGTACAAAAACATATTTACACGCCCTCATGCCCCGTTGCAAACAACCACCAATCCTGATAAACATCACAAACAATGCCAAATTTTTAATGATCCATAACATACATCAGTATACCATTCTAGTATACCGTATACTTTTTACATGCACACAAATATTGCTCATTTCCAAATCAAAAAATCTTTAAATTTTCCCCTTTCAAACCACCACAAAAATTTCTTAAAACACACTCCACAACAAAGCTGGGCCCTTTTACACCATATCACAACTCTTTATACATTCCCAAATTCTGAGACGACCCGAGCAACCCGAAAAAAACCAACCATCCCCCCCCCCCTTTTTTTTTTTTTTTTTTTTTTTTTTTTTTTTTCCCTTCTCCGCCAACAAACCCTTTACATTTATACTTCATCCCTTAGGAAAAACCCTTTCCCATCACTTTCCCTATATCCCCCTATTACGCTAAGTGTTTTGGGTACATTGTTGCACCAAAACCTTCTTTCCCCACCATCCAATCCCCAAAAACCCCCATGCCCAAACAAAACAAAATCAGTTATGATGTACACCAAAAACACGCTGCACAGACTCTTTCCACACCTCCCCATCTAAACCAATGCCCTTAATACCGAATCCCCCCCCCCCCCCCCTCAAAATCCCCCCATCCACTCCCGTAACACTCCAAATTTTTACAAAAATAACTACAGAAAAAACGTCTCCCCTATCCCCAAAAACCCCCTAAAATCGTCCTCCCCCCCATCACCCTCTCTCCCCAAGCACCACACCAACGGCAATATTTCCCTGAAGGAAAGAAACATTACCCCCTCACTCTTTTGGGCTTAGCGCACCAACCGCAAACCTTACCCAAATGTCTCCCCAGCATACATTGGGGATATGCCCTCAAAATTTTCAATCACCCCCCACCCCTACAGCACCCAAACACCCCACCCGTATCCAACGGGTCTCTAACATACAATAAAGCCGCAGACATCCCACACTCCTATCCTGTCCTACCCACCACCTTTGTGCCTCCTCATATAAAGCTTCACACCCTTCCCCCCCCACCCCCACCGGGTAAACCCCCTCTTCAAAAAATATACACTTCCCTTAATTTATATCTATTAAACCCAATCCACCTTTGTCGACCGTAGCATAACAAAACTTTTACCCAACCAACACACCCAAACCCCATATATACGAAAAAAAACCTTTTTTTGCATTCATTATGTCCGGGCCTGCCAAAGGTATACTGCTGCCACTCCAGACCCAAATATATAACATCAATCACCACTATTTTCCCTTGATGTATCTCAAATCAAGGTCTCAAAACATTTAACCTACCCACCAACCATCCACTGCCCTCCCCCGAATTAGCATCCGGGCCTCCCCCGGGATTCCCCATTAAATTATCCCACACAACCCTTTTGCATCCACCACACACCAACGCACAGCGTTTCCCCCCTCGCGCCCTCCCTACCCAATTTCCCCAAGACCAATAATTTCGATTTTTTTCCACATTACTTTTAAACCTGTAACACCTTTAAAACACCAATTACATCCTCCACCTTTATTAAACTTTCCTCCCCGCTCATTAAAATTGTTGTATCTCCCCTACCCATTTTTCCCATCCCACCCCCTTTTCCACACCACGTACCCACCCCTAAACACGCCCCCCCACCCTTAAAAAGGGTCCCGTTACAAGCAAAAAACAGTTTTTAGACAGAGGACAAAAACCCCCCTTTTCCTCTACCCATTGAAACCCATCACCCAATTTCCCCTTTACCCGCCACGTACACCTACCCATTTTTCAAAATCTCAAACCCAAAGTACCACTCTTTCCCCAAAAAACCCCCTCCTAGATATGCCACAGTGCCTTTTGTTTTAAAAGCAATCATACCACCTGAAATCCAATGCTAAGACCCCCCCCCCTTTATTCTCCCCCTCCAAACTTTTCCCCAAAATCTTTATTTTTTCCCTGCCCCATACTCGCCTTTCCAGGGACCCCATACGACCTCTCGCAACAACTCTATCTATCACGCACTTCACCTGTTCCCCAAGTTTTTTTCGAAAATCTTTTAATAGCACAAAAAAACGACAACGCCCCGTATTCTGCACTGTATAGGGCCTCCCTTTTGGAACAATACTACACGCAGTACCTGCAACTCCCCTTTCCCCCCTCACTTTTTCATCACATTCATCAGGTTCCTAAAAAATCCTTCAACACACCCAAATTCTTTACATAAATTTACAAGGGAACCCATCTAAAACCTGGCGCTTTACCTCCCCGCCATATTTTCCAAAGCTCCCCTACCTCCCCCCCTTCAAAATCCCCACCCAAGCATACGATCACTTCCACTCAGCACACAAGATACATTTTTCCCCAAAACCTCTAAATCCTACCGTTTTACTCCTACACTCCCAAATATTTTCCAACCAACTATCCCTAAAACCACTCATACCCCATAGTTTTTTCAACTCCTGACCCTTCGTAACCCCCTAAGTCCTCGTTATACCACTTTCAAATTTCCCTGCCAACCCTGCGTCTCCCTGAACCCCCTAAAACACAGCTGACGGCCTGTCACCCCAAAACGCCCCCTCTAACCCACCTTGCAAACCCCCCCCTCACAAATCTCTCATTGTGCAATCCCTTATCTGCCACTTTAATGCTTTAATTTTCCCCCATTGGATACACCCTGTCACAGCACCCCCTCGATAACAACCCTTGCAACCCCCCCCCAAATACTGTTGAAGCCCAAATTCATCCATGCCTCTTCTTTCCCCCTTTGCAATAGTATTTCCTGACCTCTCTTTGCAACCCATCCCACCACCCCAAAAAATCGCTTGCATCTTACCCCCACCCCCTAAGTCCTCCCACAAACTTTCAAAATCCCCCTCCCCCCACCCCCCACCCAATCGTACATTCAGCTTCCCTACCCCCCAAAAATCTCTTTGGCAAACCGTCCCCCAATTTTTAAAAACAGCATAAACCCCCCTATATCTGAATAAACACATTCACCGCTGCACCCGCTCACCCCACTCCCCTTGTCACAACAACCACAAAACGTGCAGCATATCCCTTTTTATGAAAAGTGTGCTCTATCTCGCAATCCCCTCCATCAACTATATCCCCAATCCCCCACCCTCATAGATCCCCTAAACCTCCAAAAAACACCCTCCCCTCTCGGTTCCCCATCCTTCCTGCCACCCCACAGTTCCAGTCGCCACCAACTATTGTCCTGACGGTAATGACCCCAAATAATATACCAATACGTTATTCACAAATTTAATTTTTTACCCCTTACATCTTCCAGCCGGCACAACACACAAATGCTGCCATCCCCCTCACCCTCCACCCCCCATCTATTTTTAAAACACGACCCCCCCCCCCTTCACTCCTAAAAACAAAAACGGCTCTCTCTCGGATCAGGATTTCCCCCCCCCCCCTTCATTCGCTCCGAATCATCACAAACACTCTGTACCCCTCCCCCTCCAATTCCTTTTCCCAGCTTGAAATTATGTTTCCCGCACAAAAACAAATTTTATAGCATAACGCTTAAAAATCCCCTTTTCCCAAGACGCTTTTCACTCGCACACAATCCATTAATATTTTCCCGTCATCACCGGAAACCTACTTATGTGATTTCACCCTCTGCCCCTTTTCACCTTCACTGACACGCTTTCAGTGTGTCTCTTCGCCACTTTCTCTCCACTGCCCCTGGTGGCTTCCCCTTATCCAACACCTGACCAGGCCCCCACCTTTAGTGCTCTCACGCACCACATCAACCCATGGGTTTTTCCCCGGTCTCTGGCCGGGGTCAAAACACATAAGTCAGAATATTTCGCCGCCCCTTACGGGGTTAAAACACTCTGCATCCATTTCCAACTCACTGATGCCCCCCCTGTGAATCTCACAGTCACCTCAATCATTCCCCCACCCTGGCGATCATCGCCATGCGCCAATCTTTCCCCCAAATTGCTCATCTTTAAACTGAACATACTCCTCACCATACTCAAGTTATCCTCAGCAACCTCTTCTCAAAGGATTTTTTTGCACGTTCAACCAGTAGGCCTTCCTCTACCCGCACGTCCCAAAACTGCACGTCTTCCCCTTTCTCCAGGGGATGCCCACTTTCCCCCCAACGTGACAGTGAGGGCTGGTACCCCCCCATGGCAGCTCACGCTCCACTTTCCCCCCCAGAAATGCCCTTTTATTACAGTGCCTCACAGCAGACCCCCCTGGTTCGGCTCTTTCACCTCTCACTACCTAGGGGTCCTTTTTCCGCGCCATCTCCCACACTGGCCGCCATAGGCATATGCACCACTAACCCACACGTCTTCTGCTGCCCACGTAGTACAAAAACCCTTTCCTTTCCTAAATCTCCCCTAAGACGAAGACGGGGTGGGATTCCTCAACTCCTCTTGATCGTGAACGTACCATCCGGGAAACCGCAAAGCCCCTCCTCCATTTTACCGCCATGCCAGGTGTACAGGGCCATACTGTTTAAATACATACCCCCAGATCATTCTCGCCCTCAAATGGCACACGATTGGCGAACACTACGCTGAATTAACATCCACCCCCTGTCCTGGACTTGTCAACCAGCCGTTCATACACTCCAGCTGAACTCAGCTTGACGAAAAAACGATGGCACCATTTTGTGCCACACCCAAAAGTTTTTTTTGATCCCAACCCATAGGTGTCACGGATAATTTGCGGTAAAGCACTTGTCAGCGAGGCGTTATTTCACCACGCAATAATTCAATGCACACCGTGTGCAAACGCCTTCTCACAGACTGCGCCCTGTTGAAAAAATGTTCCCCCAAAGGCCAGCAAGGGGAGTAGTCACAACGTCGCACTCTGGCAGGCAAGCGGCGAATACCAAAGTATAAAGGGATATAACACGTGTACATTACCCTGATCGTCCAAATTTATTCCCAAAATATTTCGCAATATTGTATTTTTTTTTGGATCAAACGTAGTTCATAGGTACAAGACGAACACATAAATGGATGGAAAAAGCTGACGATTTAAAATGATCGTCAATTTAAAAATATTTATTATGTTAATGAATTTGTGTTAAATAATAATTTTAATTTGTTTCTAAATTTTTAATTCAAAACATTTGTATATTTTTTTATGCAAAATTTCATAAACCTTGTTTAATCATTAATGTAACATTTTGTAGATTGAATGTAACTTATAAGGGTTAAGGGGGGTTTTTCCACCAGGTTTATTTTGCTGCGCATTATACTTTGGATTGTGTGTGTTTAGGGAAAAGTACGTATGCTTTTGTGTGTTTGTCGATATATCATTTTTTATTGTTTACAAAGTTTTTTTTTTTGGGATTTTTTTGGGATGAAACTTGTGTACTCTATAGAATAGTTGGTGATGCTATTTTAACTTTTTAAACACCTTTTATTTAGATGTTTTAAAAAAAATATAAAAAAAAAAATAACAACATAAAGTTTTGGGGGGGGGGGGCACTATAGTGTAAGTGCTTTTTTCCCCCCCAATTTTTCATTAGAAAAAAAAGTTAAAGAAGCACTATGATTTTGCAGTATGGTTTTGTTATTAGTTAGGTGTATACAGAATCATTTGAAAATGTTACATGGACCGCAACACACCCACTGAAAAGCCTCTTTTTATGTATATTTACATCATATTTATATACATAACTATCTATGTATAGTCATTGTTCGTATTTCTCTTGGGCCGTACGGACAGGCTGCGCAGTAGCTCCTGACTCTGTTGATTGCTGCGCAGTTTTCCTCAGTGCACTCACAATGGCGGAAGGTGCACGTAGGCGAGTCAACACCGTCTGCCTTCAATTGTGACAGGCTCGTTCAACAATCAGAATACACATCTACTGCTTACTGCGATACTCCGAGATACATAGGGTATCAATAATGAAGATCTTTATGGTGTCTCTTTGAACGGAAATTCGAGGCTTTTTGTCAAATTCAGACAAAATAGTACTTACGAAAATATGGTTGCCACTTATCAGGATGTGATCAAAACTGTTAATCCTGGTGTCACTGTTCGCCTTCACGACCGTTCTCCCGTTTTTACACCTGGATCAAGGTACGAAACGTTCCTTTTTGAGGCGGACGAGAGTGATTTGAGAAATGTTTTGCACGCTATGGCACGGTTCATATGGCAACTATGGGACGGTGGCATGATGGTCCTCTAGTTGGTATGCTAGGAGGGGTCTTTCTCCCTGAAAATGTCCCTCAAGCACCCTATTCCGTCGTATGTGGTTATGGAGGACTTTCGTACGCAAGTGTACGTTACGTACTCAGGACCCAAAAGGGGTACGTGCAGGCTTTGTGGGATGTATGACCAAAATGGCGGCGCAATGCCCTACAAGACGTGATAAAACGACGGAAGTAAGGCGGTTTGATGTTTCAACGGAGCAGCGTTCATAGCTGCTGCTACACAACAACATATATTAGCCTCGTAAATCATGGAGTGAGGAGATAGAGGGTGAGGTTGAAGACTCGCCGATATGTCTAACCCTCCCTGGTGCAGTGGAGGACGTGGGCGTGGTATCGGCGACGACAGAGGAAGATCTCGTTCATACTCAGGTTGACGTGGAGCAATCTATTCAAGAAGTTCTGAATGTTTATTGGATGCTTCCACATCTGAGGGGCTTCACGGTGGTTTAGAGGATGTAAGTGTGAAGGAGAAAGGACGGGGCATCCTCCGGGCATATTGCTGAACATCAGGTTGTGGTCG
This sequence comes from Cherax quadricarinatus, assembly GCF_026875155.1. NCBI lineage: Eukaryota > Metazoa > Arthropoda > Malacostraca > Decapoda > Parastacidae > Cherax > Cherax quadricarinatus. The sequence continues at coordinate 14,419 of NW_026505868.1, forward strand.
TGGAAGTTCATAGGAACAACAGTTCTGAAGATGAGATGGATACTGGCCGCAGTTCTCGTAAGAGAGTGGCGGTGATATCTGACTCTCAAGATGTTTTTGACACCAGGACAACGGTCGGGGAACAAAGCATGGTGCGATGTTGACTCGTAGAGACAAGGGCAAATCTACATGTGTTCAGCATGTCAAGGAGAACGACACAGGGGGGGGGGAAGAAGTGGAGATACACACAAGGGAACCAAGAATGTCAAGGTATCCAAGGGTAAACCTCCAATGAAACGTTCAAGTGTAATTACTTTAAATATAAATGGGTTACGTCTGTTGAAAAACCGTAAGTATTGGAGGTTTTGTTAAAAAAAATTAGGTACCCGATGTTGTATTCTTACAAGAACACAAGTATAAATCTTTAGGTGAATTGCTGATTCCTGAATATATTTGTACATGGCTGTTCTAATAGACTGAAAGGTGGTGTAGCAGTGTTAGTTAAAGAGGCTAGCCCGTTTTCTTTGCAAACATATGAGGTGGGAGAGGAGGGGAGGGTTGTTAGGGTTGATGGGGTGTTGGGTGGGGTACGGTGGCCTTCCTGGGGGTGTACGGACCGGCGGAAGGTGACATGCGTGTAAAAAATGCGTTTTTTTTTAGGGACGTGTTGGTGTACCATTTAAGATCACTGCCAGTCGTCACGATTATTGGGGTGATTGGAATTGCATTGATCGTCGCAAGGATGTCGAACCGAGAGGGAGAGGTTTTTTTTTCAGGATATTTAGGGGACCTTTGCGGAGTGTTAATGTTACGGATGTGGGGGGGGATGAGTGGGTGGGGTCATGCATACGTTCGTTAGAAGGGAGTTATGCGGCAAGACTGGATCGCATATACGTTTCTAGAGGCGTCAGCGTCAGGAGTGTACGTGTGCTAAATGTGAGCTTTTCCGATCACAGAGGTGTTATGGTGGATGTTGACTGGGTAGGATTACCGAAGCGTTAAGAGGTTTTCTGGAAGTTGAATGTGGGTTTAATGCACAAAAGAGGTGTGAGGGAAGATTTTGTGAGTGCTTGGAGAGGATGGTGGGCTGAATGGCAGGAGGGAATTGATATAGTCGAATGGTGGGATACTGTCGGTAAGGTGAAGGTGAGGAATTTTTATCAGCAGCAAGGAAAAGAAGACAAGAGAATGCAGTATGGGCTCTTGAACTATCTTGAAAATCAACTGCAAGCATGTTATACAAAGGGGGGGGAGTGTATCCGGTGGTTGAAATTGAAAATTTAAAACGCTTAATTAGAGACTTTCACAATCGTATTTTTGATGTGGCGCGGATAAGCAAGTGGGAATTTTGAGGTTTTATGGGGTGACCGTCCTTCGCGTTTGTCTTGCGAGGCAGGGCAACGCCGAAGGCGCA
>NW_026505869.1:0-16749 GCF_026875155.1 Cherax quadricarinatus
AGTTGAATTTTCCCTTAATCCCCTCTAGACATACCTCTTCTCGGGGACCATTTTTGTTGCAAACCTTTGCATTTTCTCTAGTTTTTCACGTGTTTTGGCTATGGGGGTTTCCAAACTGGGCCGCATACTCCAATAGGGCCAACGTACACCGTGTCAGGGCCGTACGATTACTTTTTTAAATGTCGAATGTTCGATTTTTGCTGGGGCCCCAAAAGCTGCAGCAGTTTTTTGGTTGATGTGCGCTTAAGGAGATGTGCCGGGTGTTATACTCACCCCAAGATTTTTTCCTTGAGTGATTTGTAGTCCTGACCCCCTAGACTGTAAAAACCGCTGCGTCTTCTTTGCCCTTCCCCAACTTCATGACTTTGCACTTGTGGGGTTGAACTCCAGGAGCCAATGTGTGGGTGGTGGTGGGTTTTGGTGTGGTGTTATTTTCGTGTGGAAGAGGTGTTCGTGTGCGTGTGTGGTGTTGTGTTCGTGTGTGTGTTGCGGGGGGGTGGGGTTGTGTGGGTTGTGGTGTTGGGTGTGTGTGTTGTGGTTTGGGGGGGTTTTTTTGGGTGTGTGTGGTGTGTGGTGTGTGTGTGTGTGTGTGTGTGTGTGTGTGTGTGGGGTGTGGTGTGTGTGGTGTGTGTGTGTCGCTACCTAAATTGTACTCACCTTTTCTCTTTGCAAGGAAATTTCAAAATTTCGGCCCCCCCTTTTCACTTGTACTAGTAGTAGGTCGTGCCTACACTACATCTTCTCCAGATTTTTTCTACTTCCTGACACCTTTGTGACTGAAAAATATTTCCCTAACATCCCTGTGACTCATCTGATCTTCAGATTCCACTTATGACCCCTTTTTCTGTGTTCCTTTCTGAAACTCTCGTCTCTATCCACCTGTCAATTCCCTTATATTTTATTGTCTTATCATGTTCCCCTTTCACTCGTGCCTCCAATTCGTCGGTCAATTTCCCTTTATTTTTCCTCGTGGGAAAATTCCCTACTATGTTGGGGGGGGGAGGGTGGGTTGTATAAAACACCACGTATTTGTTTGGGTTTGAGCAGCCCCAAAGTTTTTTTTGAGGGCAAGCAGCACATTCACAATGTACTGTTGCTATGATGACCCCTGTGGAAACCTTGCAAGTCACAGTCCCCACTTTGACACTTCGTCGGGTACCAGAATCGTTGTTGCCTCCCTGTCACTTTTTTCTCATCCATTGGTGTTTTTCCTGTTACGTTGCCTGATCCTCAAGCCTTGCTTAACCTTTTTGTGAGGAACTGTGCGACGGGCTTTTGCAGCCAAGAAAATCAATCTACCCACCATCTCATTCGTGTCTATTTTCCTTTCCCTTTCATAAACTCCATTAAGTTTGCACACAGGATACCCCTTCTCTGAAACCGTGCGGGTTGTCGTTCATAAGCATGTTCCTTTCTGGGAGCTCAATTACTTTCCCCCAAAAGAATCTTATTAATGACTTTACATATACACGTCAGTTATACGGCTGTAGTTTAATGCCTCATGTATTTTTAACCCTACTTTCTAAAAAATTGGGACTACATTCCGGGTAGTTGCCCCCATTTAAATTTTTAAAAAAATTTTGTTAAAAATTGTTTTTAGTGGTACAGTGTTTCTGCTCCCTTTCTAAGGACCCACGGAGAGATGTCCGGGTCCCACCTCCTTTGGGGTATCCTTACTTACACTTTTCACCTCCTTTTTCGGTTTTTGTATTTCATCCACCTTGTTGGTAAATTTCCTTTTTGGGTATTCTCCCTTTGGGGTTTCCCCGGGAGCCCTTTGTCTCCACTTAAATACCCCTTTAATCTCACATGAGCTCCTCTCATATTTCTCGTCTTTCTTGTAACTCCCCCCTTCCTTCCTCTGCCTATTCCCTTGGTCCTTGACTGTTATTTTCCTCCTGAAGGGCCCCATACAACAGCTGGGGTCAGACTTGACTTGAGCTGTGTAGTTTTCGTACTGTCGCGGGGCCTCCCCCTTATCTGTGCATAATCGTTTCTGCCTTCACAATATCTCTATTTTCCTGCATCTTTTGTCTTCATACTTTTTTCCATCCCTGTGCACTTTGGAGTGAAGCAAGGCTCTTTTTCTGTCCCCCCATTGCTTTTTTTCCCCTTTGAGAACAACCTCATTTGCCTTTTTTGAATTTTTTTCACTTAGTACATCATTTTTTTTTACTGATTTTTCATACGACTTCTCTTTCCCACTGAACCTCTTGCGGGAAAATTCCCTCATGCCTGTTTTAGTCCCTTTTTTGTAGTTGCTTTTCCCTCTTACCCTTTATCCCTCCCTTTAACTCTATAAATTTCAAAGCTAAAACCACGAACCATTACCCAAGGGCCCCTTTTTCATAGTATTTCCCTCTATTTACATCTGCCCTCTCTCTCTCGTTTTTTTAAAACGGGGTTTTGAAAAATTTTAATTAGGGATTCCTAATTTTATGACAAGCAAGAGCTTTTACCTACATCACCTATTAAAGCATTTTTATTGTTTGAAACATAAAAATTGGGAAACAGAAAAATTGGAGCCTTATGTGGTCACTTTTTCTTTTAAAAAAAGGACTTCATCTCACTGATATTAGCGTATGAAAGTGTTTAAGACCGAGTAAAACCCTGGGGAAAATTTTCTCAGATGAAGTATTTTCGGAGAAGGGTACGCCCGAGTGAAGTTGCTGCTTTCTCCCCGTTTTGGGGATAAAAGCAATTCTTGCTGTCCTCGAGCCCAAATGTAATCTTTTTACAATGTTGGCCTTGACCTAACATACCTTTAAAAAAATTCCTCCGTGTTGAAGGGTCTGGAAATGACAGGTAAGAATGGGGTGCCTTGCTCTGTCATCTTCCAGCATTCGCAGATAGATGGGGACAGGTAAAATAAGAAAAATGGACAACTGAAGGTTTACTACTGTGCCTCATGCAGATTCTTGCAACCCTTACTGTCGAGCAAAACGAGATACGTCAAAGTGCTGAAGCTTCCTAGCTGTCCTTTTGCAAGATTCACAAAGTGGTTCTTTGTGGTCAGTTTGGAGCCAAAATTTACCCAAGTATAACAACAACTTCTCCAATACCAAAATTTCCATTCATTTTTTCTACTCCCTGGCATTTCAATCATTGCCTAGAGACCATATTTATGTTTTCTCGGTGCAAAATTTTTCCTGACATCAGTTTTCCCCCAGGCTGATATAGCTCTTGGGTGGGATTTTGGGAGCTTAGAGCAGCTTCATTTCTTTTCTTGGGTAATAAATGCCAGAGTACAGTCTCCAAATAAATAGGGATTCAGGATAATAAAAAGATCAATTTAAGCAACATTCCATAACAATGCCCTACACCTTCCCTGTGGAAACCTTGCCCCAATAAGTCTTTCTGATTCTCTTTTCCCTTGAAAACTACCCCTTTGAGAACCCTTAAAATAATCAATGAGGGAAAAATAGTGTAATCCCGCAATTCCCAAAGCTTTCAGTTTTGGGAAAAAGCCCTGGGGACACACTCGTTGAAAGCCCAGGGAAAGCTGCGCTGCCAACAGCGACTTTTTGGATTCCCAGTGACTGGGGGCAATTAGTTGAAGGTTTTAAAAACATCACACAAAGTAACCTTTCCCGAAGGTCAAACCACTGTATTAGGCAGTGCTGAAACATGCAAGTTAGAGGTGTTGTTAGCTGGGCTGCACATCTACTCAGCAATCTTCGGCTCCACTTGTCGAGCCCTAACCTTTTCTTTTTCAATAATTTAAGAAATCCCTCCTCGTGCATTTAATTTTCACCATGACAGTTTAAAAACAATTCTTGCAATTTCTTGATCGGAACTTTTTTTTGGGACAAAGGTTCAAACATAGAGTCCGTTTTTCATACGGGGGTATAGAAGTGGGTTTCATCCTGTCAATATAACGATAAAAAAAAGTTCAACAAAACAGATACCCTTGTCAGTCTTGACCAGGGTTTTTGGGGTCCACTCACCTATGCTAGTTTCTTTTTTTGTGTCCACCTCCCATTTGAATTTACCCATCCTACAGGGTTCGTCTATGCAAATTCCGTTATAATTACCCGGGAAACCCGGAGAGGGGTTTTTGGGGGGCAACGCCCCCGCGGGTCGGGGTGAGCAAGGCCTCGCGGGGGATCAGGGGTTTATCAAAGGGACTGTTACTGCTGAACGCAGCAAATTGATGTCGAACATACCTGGGTTGGGGCATGTACGACTTTAAGGGGGCCTGTCCAGTGCCTTCTTAAGAATCAGGGGTCATTGGAATTTCCCTTGTGTATCTGGGGGACAGTTGAACAGTCTTAGCCCCAACACTTATTGTGTTGTCTCTCAGTGACTCGTGGCGCCCCTGCTTTTCATTGGAGGAATGTTGCATCTCCTCCGAGTCTTTTTTTTCATAGGGGGTTATTTTTTGGGAAGTTTGGGACTAATCCTCAGATTTTTTCCCAAAGGGATATTACCATTATCTCTCTCGCCTGCTTCCCCGGGAATACAAAACAAGAGCCTCAACCATTCCCTCAATTTTACGTGCCTTATCGTACTTATGTGGCCATGAAAGTTCTTTGTACAATTCTAGGGCACAATTTTTGCCTTTAAAAGACATTAGGTACAATATTTTCCCGCCTAGAAGAACAAGCATTAAAGAATTATCATGGGCTTTTGGGCCCCCCTATTTAGAAGGTTTCACTTCCCTCCGTCATTATCCCATAATTAGGTAGATACATTTTTGTGGCTTTGAAGCCGAGATCCTTGACATTATCTCTCCCAGGTTCCTTCCACATTACTCTTTCGTTTTAATTGTATGGCTAGAATTTGTTGTATACCCCTAATACAGTTTTTATTTTCTTCAATTTTCCATATCTGATAGTTGAAATTTTCTCTTCATTGAAAAAAAAATATACTTCATATTGTTTTGAGTGGCCAAATTGAAGAATTGGTTTACTCAGCTTGGGAGTCTTGCGGTGTCTTCCGATTGGAGGTCACTGGCCATGGCAATCTGGGTGTCATCTGCAAAGGAAGAGGCAGAGCTTTTGGCTTATATCTCTATTTAGATATGAGGATGAGAAAGAATGCGGAGCGATAACTGCTGCCTTGTGGAACAGAGCTTTTCCAGCTATACTCAGAAGCTAGGAGGTGCGAAAGAAATCATTATTTTTTTTTTGTCCAATTTCAATGAAATTTTAAACTTGATTTAAAGCAGCATTTCAAAGTCTACACAGTGTGTTTGTAGTGACTTTTTTGCATAAAAGATGAAAAAAATATATAGTGACCAGTTCTATAGAGCAAGAACTGTCCATTATCTACAAAATTGGTTAGGACGTACATAATCTAGTTTGACATCAAATAAAAGTTAAAGCGCTAGATAGTCTTTGTTACCAACGTCGTTTCAGCGAAGATGTTAATAGATTGCATAATAAAAAATGTGAAGTTTAATTTTTTTAAGGACTTTTTCAAGGAAGATAGCAACCAAAGAGAACTTCATCATTGGGTTCCATAATTACGTTGTTAGAGCTGTCACTGGGATAAAACTTGTTCATTTTGCTTGGAGTGAGGCTTTTGTGTCCTTGTAGCATATGAACAAGGTATACTATATATGGCAAATTCCCATATCACTGCGAGGGGTCTGCTGCTTTAGTAACACTATGCACCCTGACCACAGATGGTAGCCACCAGGCCTTCTCCTGCTAAATTTAAAGCCGCTGGAATTTAGGCATAGCTCTAACGCAAGGATAATTAAGGGAATGGTAAGTGTCTTCCATGTTAAGTGAGGGCTCTTGATCCAAAGAATCGAAGCTATACTACCATTCCTTCGCTCATATCTCATGACCTCACATACCTCAGGTGGTGTACAACTCTTGGTGGTTTTAGTGCTTGACAATTAAATCTTTGTTATAGGACTGATGAAGGCCAATGTGTGGCAAAACGTTTCTTCATGGAATATGCATTACTTTAGTGAAGCAAGATCAAGAAGGTGATGGTCACTTTAACTCCCTTGACTGTCGCAACCCCCCAAATCCTGAGGTGTCACCTGGTTTCGCAAAATTCCAAAAAAAAAATAAAATTATTTTTCTCATGAAATGACAGAGAATCATTTCCCGGTTGTAATGACACTAAAAGATCAAATTTGATGAAAGCTGACAGAATTAACGCTCTCGCGAAGTTAGCGACCTCAACGATATTTTGCGCATCGGCGATTTTGCCCCACTTTAGCCTATTTTCGGCTAAGGTCCAGTGTTCCAGTCTATACCAAACTCATAGCTATTTCTTTTAGAACTCCATTTTTTCTTTCGATTGAGTACAAGAAACTGCTCATTTATTACCGATTTCACTATACTGACTTACTGCGCCCACAGTAAAAACAGCCTAGTTGATCAGAGAGGCCCTGGATCCCATTGGAGCCTGGTCATGGACCGTGCTCGCGGGGGGCGTTGATACCCCGGAATAACCTCCAGGTAACCCAATAACGTGGTTCAGAAATTTGCAGTTTGGCCAATTCACGAAAATTTAAAAATATGACAATTTCAAAATAAGGGGCCATAATGAGCACTTCAGACATTTCTGGTTCTGAAAATAACCACATTCTTTCTTTTTTCATCAGTCCATGTTCCAGGCCCCTCTGATATAACTCTTGCTTTCTATTTGAATTTTTTATTCAAACAAAAAATAGAAGATTTTACTGTTATTGCCAGACTACTGCTATATTGTAATAATTGTATAAATAATGTCAACCCATTCATGACTGCATATTAGAATGGCTACTTGGATATTTATTGGACAATGACATCATTTGTTTACTTTTGAACATCGGCTCCATTTCAAGTTTTTTTTCATAGTAAAATCAATCAAAATCACATCTATTTCTATAATGTGTTTTCCATTCTATCAAATGAGATCCAGAGTTCCTGCCCTACCGCAGCCGCAGCAAGCAGCAACAAGGCTGCTCCTATATCTTGCCGTCCCCTGGGCCTATCCGAACTCCAGTGATGGCCAAATTTGCAAGTACTGCTGCAACAACATGCAAGGAACCTATAGTGACATAAAAACTGATGGTGACGACAACGAAATGGACTAAATATGACAAAAGAGGGACCGGCATTCAAGTACCAGACCTGCTGCCAGACGTGAACCAGACATGAGACGTTTTCCAATACAATGAAATAACTGACCTACATATCAACTGCACCAGTGTTCAACGGGAAGACAACATGGCAGAAAACCTGATCAACTAAATCTCCAAGGAAATGACCGGTCTGTAGGACTTTTTCTTCAGTTGCCAAACAGGGACAGAATTGAGCCAATTAAACAAGGCTGACGCGCATCCAAACAGCCGCTACTGCCAGACTACAACAATCGAAGTGAAATTCACACTTACTCGACATACATCTGTTTGACAATAGCATCAATCTGTACTCACCATCATATCACTGTACCAGTGCCTAACGAGAGGGAAACACAGAGACATCGTCAAATCAAAGTACAACACTCCAAGTAAATAGGTCGGAGATCCCTCCGTGCCAGTCTTGAGATAGAAGTGAATATTTAAACAGTCAAAGGGTTAAATGTTTTAGTAAGCTGACTATATTCAGCTGACGCAGTGTACAGTGAGAGAATCATAGTATAAAAAGCCAAATATATCTATAAACTCAAGGAAAGACAGGTTGTAGGGGGCGTTACTTCCCTCAGTGTTTTAAAAATGCTGAGTCAGCAAAACAGTCAGGTCAGTCAACAACGACCAGAGGCACAACCGCCCGATTAGAGATGAGAGTGTTGAGGTGGTGGGAGGGGGATTGTGAGATGTGGCCATGCGACAGCGTGCCCGGTGGTGAAGGGTAGAAACCTTTGATGCGAGATGCTACGCTCCTAGTAAGTGGTAGGGAGGACGGTACGTAGTAAGAACGGAGTCATAGGCTGGTGAAGAGGAGAAAGAACACACGAGGATCCAAGCCTCAGTAGACAGTATGTGAGGAACCTGTGAGACGGCTACGGGGGGGGGGATGGGGATGTGTATAATAAGGATGTGGCTTCCGTGTTAACTGAAGGGTTTGTGAAGTTAAGGGAAAAGTGAGCAGTGAAGGAGGGTTTTGAAGAGGAAATTTTACTAGTAATTCGTGGTATGCAACAAGCAGATACTAAGTGTACTAGGACTTGGAAAGAGAAATAAAATTATTGTATATGAGTAAAAGAGCGAAGAGTGAAATGGCAGGCATTAGGGGGTACAGGCTGCCATAATTATTATTTATATTTTTCTTCTTCAATTCCATGAAGAAAGAATCACATGGGTGGTTGGAAAAAGGTGAATGAGTAACAGCGCCCTGGACCAGTAAAAGGCCCAACAGTTTTGCCATCCCTACCCAAACAAAAACAGTGCACACAGCTCTTATTGTAGCACTCTTAAGTGGTGATTATCCAAATTAATCCAGGACCTCAATCTATTGTGCAGAGGCAAAACAGACCAGTAAGATGACGGTGATAATGACGGTCTAGTAGCTAGGAATGATTACTCTTAACTCCATATGAATGCATACATAGGTCAATGTGAAGACAATACAGCCATTATTATCTCAAACACTACCAAACAATGCATACACTGTACTAAAGTACGCATGAAAAACAGAAAAGGCACCTTATGTAAAATGTGTAAGGGGAGGGTGCATGATGGATGTATGTACAATTATAGCAACGGTGCCAGAATTCATTTTGTGTGTAACAAATGCACTTTGGCACAGTTACCCTTTAGCAGTGATGACATTGATTTACCTAATTTTAATACAAATGACCCATTGCCATATATTGATGATTATGATTGTTTTATGAAAACAGGCCTTCACTTTATTCATGTCAATGCAAGATCACTTCTTCCCAAAATTAGGGCGGCAGTTATAACCATCTCTGAATCTTGGTTGGATGATACGGTGACTGACGATGAGGTCAAAATAGATGGTTACAATATGAAACGCTTAGATAGGAACAGAAAGGGTGGTGGAGTATGTGCCTACATTAGAAATGACTTAGCTTACAACCCAAGACCTGATTTAAATAACAATAAACTGGAGATTCTATGGTTTGAAGTGCTGCTTCCCAAGACCAAACCCATCTTAGTAGGAACTAGTTACCGCCCTCCTACCCAGGACCAGTTCTTAGAAGACTTTTCCAGAGTCTTGTCCGGAGTTGAAAACAATTGCGAGACAAAAATACTGGGCGACCTTCAATATCTGTTTTCAGCAGCAAAAAACGGCTGTGCAAAAGGTATAAGCAAATTCTAGGATTAAATAGTTACACTCAACTAATAATACTCCAACCCGGATCACACAGTTCTCAGCCACCCTAATTGACCAATACTTTGGGTAACCGCGCTGAGAACATTATTCAGTCAGCGTCTTAACCACAGTTCTTAGTGATCATTTCAACATTTATGCATCCAGGAAAATCACTAGGGAATAGAATAGGCCTACACAGGACAATAAAAATGAGGTCAACTAGAAACTACATAAAGAAACCTGGTAAATAGCTACACAATTGTGGAACTGACAGAGTTAACAATTTGGCACGGACGTAAACGATGCCTGGAAAAATTCAAAACAATTTTCACTACCATTCTTAATAATATTTGCACATTAAAGAGGTTAGGTTAAACGAAGAACTGAACCCTGGATAATACTGAATATTAGATAATATGAAAATTCAGAGACCAGCTGCTAAAAAAGAATTAAAGCAAACAGACAGGATATTGCAGCACTAAATGAAGTTCCAAGGGTGAGAACAAGTACAGAGACTATAAAAGGACAAAGGCAAAGCACTACTGCTCAAAAATTGAAGATATGAGCTATAACCCCAGAAAGCTCTGGCAACAACCTAAAACAGTTTGGGTATGGCCATAAAACCCGTAGATAGGTTCTAACATAGTACTACACTATCGATAATGAGGTATTCCTCGAAACATCTAAGGTGGCAAATTGCTTTAATTCCTACTGCACATTCTGTTGCATCAACACTATAAGTAAACTACCAGCTGCATCAAATACCTTTAACACAGACCTGATAAGTTTCAAAACATACTAATACCATAAAGGGGTAACCCCAACAGTTGTCAACTAGTAAGTGGTAAACTCATACTTTATTCCAAAAGAATTAAGCAGGTTAAAACCCAACTAAGAGCACAGGCCCTGATAACATCCGTCTAAGTTCCTAAAAGATGGTGCTTCTGAACTGTCAATCCCTATTGCTCGCACATAATAAATCTATCAATCACCACTACTACCGTACCGAGGGGTTCAAGGAGGCCAGAGTTACTCCTATCTTCAAGAAAAATAGTAGGTCTGATGTAAGCAACTATAGGCCTGTTAGATATCTCAGTATAATAATCTAAAATTCTAGAGAGGGCGGTGTATACCAAGTAGTTAAGTAACCATAAATGACACAACATCTCCATAGCTATCAATCGGCTTTAGAAGATCCTACTCACCGACAACCTCCCTATTAATCTGATGGATTACCTAGAACTGAAATGTCAAAGGGGAACCGCATAGGTAATGGTAACCTTAGACCTGCAAAAGGCCTTCGATACTGACAACCACAATATATTATGTAATAAACTTCAAGTTATCGGTATAGGTTCTGTAGACTGGTTTAAGTCCTACCTTAGCACAGGAGACAATTCAAAATCAACAAAACAGAATCAAACCCCTCGGGGGGGGGGGGGGGGGGGGGGGGGGGGGGGGGGGGGGGGGGATAACATGTGGTTCCCCAAGGTAGTATTCTGGGACCCTTATTATTCTATGTTATGTCAATGATATGCCTATCAGTGTCAAGTGCAAACTCCTACTGTATGCAGATTGACAGTGTCTGTTAGTGTCAGGTAAAGGAACCCACAAGATATTGCTAATGTTTTAACACTGGAACTGGAGTCCTGCAGCAAATGGATAGTAGATACAACAAACTATCATTACACCTAGGGAAAACTGAAGCCATTCTCTTTGGCACGAACATAAACTGTGAAGGATAAATATTTTTAAATGTTCAATGTAATGGGGAGCCCATCACTTTGGTTTCATCAAAGTAAAATATTTGGAATCCCCTTTGACCCATGCATAGTCAGGAGAATTGATAGGGAAAAGGGGTGGGTGGGGTGGGTGGTGTCAGTGTAGTAAAGAAAGCGAATCCAGACTGAAGTTCTTGGTATAGCCAAGCCAGTGGTCTACCTACTGAAGGCTCGCAGACCCTATGTCTAGCCCTTATACAATGCCAATATGTATTACGCTTGCTCTTCTTGGTACTCTGCCTTGACAAAAAAACTGAAAGATCGACTGCAAAATCACCCAGAACAAATCGTAAGATTACATCCTGGGGCTGGGAACCAAGAAAATGTTGCCAGGATGAATTACAGCAGTTGATATGCTGATTTGAAATCAGAGTAAAACAACTGAAGCTAAATCATAGTTTATAAGATTGCCACAAACAATGTCCAGAATATCTTGCTGTCAATTTTGTCAAGGTTGGACCAAAGCAATCATAGTACTAGGGGGAAGAGCACAACTTTGTAGTACCACAGTCAGTGGCCAGGCGTCAAACACCTTTTATTGTAACAGCAATAAAGGAAATGGAACAGACTGCCCTCAACATGTCCAAAGCCAGACATAGCATGAACCAGTTCAAGAAGAGTGCCAATAGGTGTCTGATGATGTAGCACAGAAAGGGAGGGGTAATGCTTTTCCTATTTTTTAGCAAACATACGTGTAAATTTTACTTATTCCTAGTAATGAACCCTCGTATTGTAGATAGTCTTAATGACCCTCGTGTAGTAAATATCTTTTTAGTATGTTAATAAGAATGTTATCTTCATGTAGAATAATAAGAAAATATTATAACCTTAAATTATAATAATAAGGTAAAAGGACCCCAATGGAAATAAGTCACTCTGTCTGACTTTTTTGGGGTTATCCCAGGTTCCTCTACACATATGCTGCTATGTATGATAATTCTATGTACTTGTATTGTTATACCTGAATAAACTTACTTACTTACTTAAAACGAGAATACAACTATAAATACTATACGAAAATAGACCACAAATTCCATCATTTTAATTAAAAAATAACGGTCAGAGTTTTCTTTTTCTTCATGCACCTGCAATGCTGCAGGATTTTTTTTTTATATGGTGCACAACTGACTGCACAGACCCCATCTCTCCACATGTGACGCTACCAGCTTTCTCCTGCTTGATTTGAAGCCGCTAGAATTTATGAGTAATATATACGTCAAAAACAGTCAAAGGGTTAACAAGTGTGCAGCATCATTTTTTTTTTTGTCAGATCTGAACAAATTAGAAGAATGGCAAACCATTGTTTGCTCTGAAGTCGACTGAACACTTGAATGGTCGAGTCGAGTCCTGAAGATGATGGGCGATGACGATAATATGAATGACGATGATATAAACGATGATGATGAAGGTATGGAAGAAGAATAGTGAAGGTGATGCTTATGGACACAGATTAACTGTCTTCCAGTAATACACAAACATCTAAACTGATGGACAGTCCTTGTATACCTGTAATAAAAATAACATTGCACGTAAATACCTTTTATTGAATTTTCTCCTTTGGCTTTTAATTGCTGTATAAAAGTAAGTTACTTGACCTCTCAAATAAAATTTGTTTAAGTCATTCATTGTCCAGGTTCCCAGAAGTTAATTTCTCTGTGTCCGCATTTAAAAAAATCTGAAATGAGTATAGAAACTTTTTACTGGGGCAATGACCACCAGAAGTACAAATTTTTATGGATTACTTATGGAATTATGCAGGTGCATAAGTGTTTTTGGGTCTGGCCCAAATGAGATCAATCTGTGTACAAAATCACATTGGTATTAAAAGAGGGAAAACATCAAAGCAGCCTTCATAGAAAACCTGGAAGCATCTATAACAATGGAAAATAAAAAGTCCTGGCTGGATGGTATCGCCCTTGTACATGATGATCCTGGCTGACAGTAACTGTATGTCTGGAGGTGCTGGCCAGGTAGTCAGGAACTGTAAGGCTGGAGGTGCTGTCCTGGTAGACAGTAACTATGAGATGCAGGTGCTGTCCTGGTAGACATAACTGTATACATGGTGAAACGGGGCATATAGTGGCCTCGAGGGAACAGGAGCTGTAGTGGGGAAACAAGTGTAGTCCAAGGACAAGATAAAACCAATAATACAAACAGTGATACCACAGGAGATAGCAACAAGGGGACTCCACTAGTGATAGTGGGAGGATATATTACCAGAAACAACTGGTGAGAGCTCCATTGTTAGTACTAGTGAGGTATGAATGAACAGGAAAACTGCACCAACAGTGAATACAGTCACAAAAATCCAAGGCAAACTGAAACCAAGCCTTGTGGCACTTATTATGCACTGTGTCTACAGGCATGGGAAATCTAAATGCTTTCTGATGTTTGACAGGACCCACCAGGCATAACACCAGACACAAACATCTCTACGACATTCCCCGTGTCCCGACTGAACTTACAAAATTTCAATGTATGTCAAAGCCCTAAAATCTGGAACAACCCTACCTGAAAACTCTAGAACTGCAGACACTTCATCACCTCAAAACACTGTTAGAAAACAACTTACTCCCTGATCTCCCTGTCAACTAACTACATAAAAACCACCTGGGTGGTTTCAACACTTACATCACTCACCATTTGACTAATAAGCAGACAGAAATACGAATCTTAATCTTTGATAATGATTCACTAACTAGTCATAAGTTTGCCTGTGATACTCCAATAATAGAAAGATGTATTGCCACAACAAAAGCATTCACATTGCTAGACTCACAAACTAGTATTTAGTCACTTATAATTTTTGTCAACTTACTCCATTAATTTGTAATAATATTAGGGTTAAGAATATTCTAAGTTTGCCCGAAATGCCTAGCCCATGTGAGGGTCCTAGTGGCCTCCTCTGTAATTAGTATTTATTACATGTAAACCCACAATAACCAAATCTGTGAACCCCGCAATTGTAATCCATATAGAGATTAAACTTGATTGATTGATTGATCTGGAAAAACAGATTGGGGACGTGTCAACTCTGACCACCCAGAAAATGCCGTGCCCTATAGAAAACAGGAAAAAGTGTGCAAACTCACTTCCTTAAGCTTTTTCACCCTGAAATTGGTCCCTCTTCAGTACAGGAAAGACGTCATAATTATTCCCAGGCACACCACAAAAGGGGGAAAAAAAATAAAAAATACCAAACCCGGGGAAAACCCCGGTAGCCACCCCACCAAAAGGAGGGTTTTTTTTAGTTCGGGAAGGGAAAAAAAGGGGCAGAAATGGCAAAATCGTACACCAAATCCATCATTAGGTGTAATCACAGTCAGGGCCTCCACTCCAAATCAACATACAATAAGTCCATAAAATCCCCCCCATACCACCAATCCCACAATCAAAACATTTTTCTTGCAAATACAGGCTCTTGCCAAACGTGGACATATAACTAAATTCACTAAAATACTTTTAACGCAACATTTTCCTCGACTAATGCTAAAAAACTCACTAACGATATTCGTTCCGGTACCAAATTAATTCGTTACAAGGGGTCCCTGTAAAAGGGTCTAAAGCCAGCACAAACAACAAAATCTTTTCCCCGGGGACTGTTTTCGAGCAAAGCAATGTTTGGGGCCTCACTGAGACCCACAAAAAGGACCTTGACAAAAAAATATGGACCCCGGGTTACAACCTAATAGTCAAAAAAAGAGGGGAAAGGGGCAAAAAGGGGGGGTTGGGTTTGAATACCCAGAGTCACTATTTGCACAAACTGCAACCCTCCAAAACCACAAAAACCCCAACTACAATCTAAGTTCAACATAATTTTTCCCCGCCTGTACAGACACAACCACCAAAAATTAGTCAGAACACAGCTCAACCCATTGCCAGAGTGTACGCGACAACCCAGTACAAAGTCGAAAATCACTAATCGGGCAATGTTCCGGAACATTCCACAGACCCAACAAGAAAGACACGACGATCCTCCAACAAGGGCCCACAAGGGAAGGAGGTGGACGTCTTTTAGAAAGCCAACCACAAACGAAAACCCATACAACTACTCCAGGCGAGGGGGAAAAAACCCCCCCCTATCACCTGACCCGGGACTGCTCCCCCACAACACAGAAGCCGGGAAAGGGAACGATTGTTACGGGTAATAATTAAAAACATTGCCCTTTCGGGGTCGCAATAACAGCATCGTGGGGGAAACCCCGACTCCAAAAACTCCCATCTTCTTGTTTTGCCCCAATCCTCCTACACCCATCTGTGATTTTTTTTAACGCACACACTGACCTTCTTTTTCCGGGGGCCCCAGCTTTCTCCCCCTTGATTTGAAGCTGCTAGAATTTTTTTAGTATAAACATGTCAAACCTTGCTGGTACAAAAGACGTACAAACAAACCCAAACACCAGGGGAAGGGGGCTCACAGCGACAATTTCCTTCGAGGCAATGCGTTTTCCCGGAACCAACGGGCAAATAAAGGCTGAAAACCTGACCGACACGTTCAAAAAAAAACACGTGGCCAGTTATACCATGGTGACAAGACAACAGAACGTCTAGTGAAAAATAAATTGGTTGATCAAAAGGGGCCCAAAAAATTCTTTAAAACATTTTCCTACCTTTCCCCCCCCTCCCCCTTTTTCTTTTGAAAGTAATTTATTAGGCATTTCCCCATCAACCTCCCCAAAAGGAACTTTTTTTCCCTTTAAAACTCAAAAAAATCTTTTAGAAACATCAGCAACTTTTTTTCAAAAAACCCCCAAAAATTTTAAAAATATTTTTTCAAGGCAATTATAAAAAAATCAAAATTTATTTTAAATATTTTTTTATATTTACAACAAAAATAATCAGCCAATTACCAAAACTTCAAAAACCACAATCTCTCACGGAAAAGGGGGTTTCTAGCCCTTGATCCGGCATTTTGGTTTTCCCCAACACTCCGACTTACGGAAAAATTCTTTTCCACTACCCCATGAAGGTTTAACCCAGACTATAAATTCCCTTTTTACTCGCTCAACTCACCTGTAAAAATAAAAAGTCACATTTTTTTTTTATTTATTATTTATTATTAACAATTTTACACACAACAGAGGGACAAAAAAATACAGATAAGACAGCATGCCAAAGACTTATACTATCAAGCATTACGGCTGGCTTAAAATTACTTTTAAATTAACTAAGCAATGATGAAAAAAACATGATAAAAATTTAAAGTAAACAGATTAAAATAAACACAAATGGAAAACAAAAACGGTCATATGGTTTATGCATTGTGTACATTTAGTCGATGGGGTATTCTTTAGGGATGTATTTTAAAAAAAAATAAAGTTTTGATTGGGGTTTTTGTTTAACATTTATTGATATAATTGGAGAAACATTTAAAATTTAAATTTTTAAAAGGTTTTATTTTTTCAGTTATTTTTTTTGGGTTTTGGTGATAATACTTTTGTTTTTGAGCCCCATCACCAAATTCCATAGGGGAATAGGGAAATAAGAATGAATTTGGCCAGGAGGGGTACGGGCATATACCGTAACTTCGATAGATGCCCACGTCTTAAATTTCTTTAAAAATTTTTTAAATTTTATGAAATTTATCTATTTCAAGTGGATTCCTAAAATTTTCCCTTTGTTAGTTTTGTGATAGTGATCCGTTTTTCATTATTTAAAAGGGGCCCCTTTCTCGTTACCAACTGAATGAAGACTTTTGTCAATGTTAGTGAAGTTTGTTATTTTTTTATCCGGAGATGACA
>NW_026505870.1:0-17073 GCF_026875155.1 Cherax quadricarinatus
CGTACAAAGCATGGCGAAAGTAAAAGACATCCTACACCTAGAACAGGAACATGCACAGCAAGCCTGTAGCATATGGGTGACGTTCAAAAGTGGGCCATTGCTAAGTGGAGTGGACACTGAAAGAAAGCTAGCATCAGGTAGGGTAGGCTCCAAAAACCTGGTGGTCCTGGCAAGTACAGACAAGGTTATCTGCCGGATGAACTCATTCCACATCTAAAATCGACAGGATGGGACCACCCTTACTAGAAGTCAAGAGAAGGCGGACCTCTTGCTGAACACTTTGCTACCCAAAATGCAAGTTCCTGATCCACAAGGGACCCTCCTTGGGCTCGCGGCAAGAAACGGTCAAAACAGTCAGTGGTGACAATAGGCAGGAGGAGGTGCATTTCCTTCTTTAAAACCGCTTGACCAAGAAAAGGCTGTGGGCCACAGACAAGTTGACCCAAGATTGCGAGAAATGTGTGAGACCACTACAGGCACCTCTACACGCATCTTTCAGCACTGCCTAGTACAGTGTAAATGGCCCCTCTGTGGAAAGATGCAAAGTGTAGTCCCAGTTCACAAAAAGAAGAGCAGACAAAATCAGCAACTACAGCCAGTGTCACTCACGTCAATCACTGGTAAGATCCTTAACACTAATCTCAAACAAATGACAGGAGTTTTTTTGACTACACCAACTACTTTGTGATCGTCAATATGCTTCAGGAAAGGTTACTCAGTCTGCTGATCTGTTGCTAAACCTCTCCACTAAGTGGCACCAGTCACTAGCCATCCAAAGTCAGATGTGTGGTAGCACTGGACATTCTGGTGCTTTCACCTGGGTGTGGCACCAGGGCCTCTTAGCAAACTTTCAAGCACTGGGAATTGCAGCTCTACACATAAGTCCTCCTCATGATTACCTTCATAGTAGATCTCGAGAGTGTAGTTCTCAATGTAACGGAATCAGCAAGACATCCTATGGGGCAAGGTTCCACAAGGAAGCATGTTGGGACCATTGTATGGAATGTCTACATCAACGACCTTACTTCATTCTCATCCCAGAATTCACGATGCATTATACAGACGAAACTGTACGCTGCATTCACTATCCAAGAGACGAAATGCCGAGCGTGCTCTAAGCTACATCAATCCCCAGCTGAGAGTTATATCAGCTGGGGAAATATGCAATTAACTTTAGCACTGAGAAATGCAATGATGATTGTCTCCTAGGCTCATGATGGTAAAACTGGTGCAGTATTAAGGATGAATGGGAGGTTTGGTACCTAGAGAAGAAGCTGATATCATGGGTGAAATTTGACTCCAAACTAACCATGGAGAACCATGTTGTAAATCTTTGCAAACAAGGAGCAGGAAGGCTTACAGCACTTCGCCGTATCTCACATCTGCTTGAACAGTAGGTTGCAAGATTCTGTACGAAGCACAAGTATCTTCACACTTGATCTCTCCACTTTCTTGTTGCTTGCCCCCCCCCCTCTTATCTGCGACTGCTTGAACAGAGTAAGAGAACAGAGCAAGACGTCTCCTTCTCATGCCTGGACCCCATGCCTGGATAGATCGTCATTTCAGCAGAGCCATCCAACATAGGAGGGATGAGGGTGGCCTTACTGTTAATTACAAGGCAATATTGTCAAAGTACCACACTAGATCTCATCTTCGAGGACAGCGTGAAACCAAGCTTTTATGTCACAAGAAGGCAGAAAGCAGCAACTTCACTCTGGCTGTACCCTTCTCCAGAACATCACTCCATCTGAGATCATATATGCCCAGGATGACTCGAGTATGGAACACATTCGTACAGCATAATGATGTCAACGAGATAAAGTCAGTTGATCAAATAAAATGCTGGCCCACAGATGGCTCCAATTTCATCTGTTCCCTACTTGTATGTCTCATAACAATAAAATGCTTTCAAATGAGCTGATGTAGGTAACAGCTCTTAGCTTGTCAATAAAGCTAGGGATCCTTACACCTTGTCAAACCTGTGTAAAAAAAAAAAGAGATAGGTAGAGAGATAGGTAGTGAGAGATAAGTAGAGAGAGAGATCTGTAGAGAGAGATAGGTATTGAGAGAGAGAAAGAGACGGGGAGGGGGAATAGAGGATAGTGGTATGTTAGAGGGAGGGTTATCAGGTCAGTTTACAGGAAGGTGTGAAATCCTGTGTATGTGTGTGCATGTGTACTACAGCTTTTACAAGTGCCTGACCGCTTGTTCCTGTGTGTGTGTGTGCCCCCATTTCTAAGTATTCATACTGCTAATAAATACAGTAGTAATACCAGTAATTCTAAAACTTACCAATAGTAATTCTAACACTTATCAATTCTACTTATAAAATGCAGAAAGTAACTAGGTTTTAAAATTTAGCTTGTCTCAACTTCAACAAGTGTCTGACGTTATCCCTCGCTAGACCGCTTTACTCCTCACACTCTCGTCAACCCTATCTTCACCTTATCTATGCTATTTCTACTCTAATTCTGGTAATAGCTTGCACGAGTGAGTGACCAGTATCTAACAGTGATGAAGAGACCAGAATCTGACAACATGCATCCTCAGTAGGCGAGCAATACTTGCGCTGGCAGCAACGCGATGACAAATTGCCAGATGCTCATGACGTAGTCGTCGTACATAGGCCATCTATCACTATTTTGAAAATCCTTCACTCGTGATGTTTATAACCATATATGCTCATACATCCCGTGTTTCTCAAGTGATTTCACTTTCCACTTATGATAGAATACACTTCACACAGTGAGCATTCCTGTGTGTGTGTATACTCATCTAATTGTACTCACCTAATTGTGGTTGCAGGAGTCGAGACTCAGCTCCTGGCTCTGCCTCTTCACTGAGTGATACTAGGTCCTCCCTCTCCCTGCTCCATGAGCTTTATCACACCTCACTTTAAAGCTATGTATGGTTCCTGCCTCCACTACCTCATTTTCCAGACTATTCCACTTCTTGACAACTCTGTGACTGAAGAAATACTTCCTAACATCCCTTTGACTCACCTGAGTCTTCAGCTTCCAATTGTGACCCCTTGTTTCTGTGCCCCCTCTCTGAAACATCCTGTCTCTGTCCACCTTGTTTATTCCACACAGTATTTTGTATGTTGTTATCATGTCTTCCCTAACCTTCCTGTCTTCCAGTATCGTCAGGCCGATTTTTCTTAATGTTTCTTCGTAGGACATTCCCCTTAGCTCTGGGACTAACCTTGTTGCAAACCTTTGCACTTCCTCTAATTTCTTGACGTGCTTGATCAAGTGTGGGTTCCAAACAGGTGCTGCAAACTCCAGTATGGGCCTAACGTACACGGTGTACAGTGTCTTGAACGATTCCTTACTAAGGTATCAGAACGCTGTTTTTAGGTTTGCCAGGCGCCCATATACTGCAATAGTTATCTGGTTGATGTGTGCTTCCAGAGATGTGCTCGTTGTTATACTCGCCCCAAGATCTTTCTCTTTGAACGAGGTTTGCAGCCTTTGACCACCTAGCCTATACTCTGTCTACAGTCTTCTTTGCCCTTCCCCGATCTTCATGACTGCATTTGGCAGAGTTAAATTCGAGAAGCCAGTTGCTGGACCAGGTGCATAGCCTGTCCAGTTCTCTTTGAAATTCTGCCTGATCCTCATCTGATTTAATTATCGTCATTAGCTACACATCATCTGTGAACAGGGGCAATTCTGAGTCTAACCCTTCCATCATGCATTCACATATGCCAAAAATAGTACTGGTCCTAGGACTGACCCCCATGGAACCTCGCTCATCACAGGTGCCCACTATGATGCCTCATCACATACCATGACTCACTGTTGCCTCCCTGTCAGGTATTTTCTGATCCATTGCAGTGCCCTTCCTGTTATACATGCCTGATCTTCCAGCTTCTGCACTAATCTCTTGTGAAGAACTGTGTTGAAGGCCTTCTTGCAGTCCAAGAAGATGCAATCAACCCACCCTCTCTCTCGTGTCTTCTGCTACCTTGTCATAATACTCCACGTTTGTGACACAGGATTTGCCTCCCATAAATCCGTGCTGGTTGGCATTTATACTCTTGTTCCGTTCCAGCTGCTCCACCACTCTCCTCCTGATAATCTTCTCCATGACTTTACATACTATACACGTCAGTGACACTGGTCTCTAGTTTAGTGCCTCTTTTCTGTCTCGTTTTCTAAAAATGGGAATTACATTTGCCGTCTTCCATTCTTCAGGTAGTTGCCAGTTTCAAGGGATGTGTTGAATATTGTGGTTAGTGGCACACACAGCATTTCTGCTCCCTCTCTAAGGACCCACGGGAAGATGTCCGGTCGCATTGCCTTCGAGGTATCAAGGTCACTGGGTAGCTTCCGTACCTCCTCCTCAGTTGTGTGTATGTCATCCAACACTTGTTGGTATAATCCTTGTTGGTGCCCCCCTCTGTACTGTCCTCCCAGAGGCCTTACTGTCTCCACTGTAAATACTTCCTTAAATCTCATGTTGAGCTCCTCACATACCTCTTGATCGTTTCTTGTGAGTTCCCCACCTTTTCTCAGCCTGATCAGCTGGTCTTTGACTGTTGTCTTCCTCCTGATGTGGCTATTCAGCAGTTTCGGGTCAGACTTGACTTTCGATGCTGTCTTTTTCGTACTGTCGCTGGGCCTCCCTCCTTATCTGTGCATACTCGTTTCTGGCTCTTCGACTAATATCTTTATTTTACTGGATCCTTTGCCTCCTGTACCTTTTCCATTCTCTGGTGCACTTAGTTTTTGCCTCCCTACACCTTCAGGCAAACCAAGGACTCGCTATGGTCTTCCCATTATTTCTATTGCCCTTGGGAACAAACCTTTCCTCTGCCTCCCTGCATTTTGCTGTTACGTATTCCATCATCTCGTTTACTGACTTTCCTAGCAGTTCTCTGTCCCACTGAACCACCTGCAGGAAGTTCCTCATACCTGTGTAGTCCTCCCTTATATAGTGTGTGTGTGTGTGTGTGTGTGTGTGTGTGTGTTACTTTTTATTTAGGAAGAAGTACACAATGCCGCCAGCAGGGGCACTGAATATTCTCTGGAGAGAAGAGCTCATATCTAGATGAAACCCCAAAGGCCTTAAGAAGTGCAGCCGTCGCCTCTTCATAAAAAATGCAGTAGAACTCTGGGAAAAAAATACAGACCAGTAGCATTAACAATATAAAAGTACTTGAAAAAAGCCTGACATACATAACCGAAGCCAACAGGAACTTAGAGCAGGAAGGTCATGCCTTTGACGACTATTGAATCATTATAAAGATATTACAAAGGCTTAGAAGAAAACCAAAACACAGACGTGGTCACCACGGACTTCACGAAGACATTTTACAAGTGGATTGATAACCCATAAAATAAAGTTAACAGGTATGATGTAAATGATTTAGAAAACCGACAAGTTGGAGAATAAGACGCCTGTGCAAAATTTGCAACGTTTCGCTAACCAGTAGTTGGCGAAAATTTTCCACAGTAAAGATTCCCATACGTTGCACAAGTGTCTTAGTCTGCAAAGTTAACAAGTACAGAAGGAAAAGTAAGAAAATGAATATTCAGTTTTCTAATGAAGAGAACTTAAATGATAATAATAGGAAACGAAGCAAACTCTAGCCTTAGCAAAGTAAAAAGTTCAGCACTCCACGGCACTGTCCTTTTCGCCTTGACTGTTCCTCAGCCTCTTAGCAGACAATAATAAAAACGCTGGCAGCATGTTCGTATCGTCCTTTGTGGATGATACCAGTATTAGCAGGAAAGTCGCCTCTGTAGAAGACACCGAAAATTTGCAAACAACATTGTTGGTCAACAACAGCACAATACCAGCATCACTAGTCAACAGCAGCACAATACCAGCATCACTAATCAACAACAGCACAGTACCAGCATCACTGGTCAACAACAGCACAATACCAGCATCACTAGTCAACAACACAACAATACCAGCATCACTAGTCAACAACACAACAATACCAGCATCACTAGTCAACAACACAACAATACCAGCATCACTAGTCAACAACACAACAATACTATTATCACTTGTTGACAACACAACACCACCACCATTACTTGTCAACAACACAACAACACTATCATCACTTGTCAACAGCAGCACAACAACACCATCATCACTAGTCAACAAAAAGCCAAAACATCATCGCACTTGTCAAAAGTAGCACAACACCATCATCACTTGTCAAAGTAGCACACACCATCATTTACTAGTTAACCAACACCAGCATCACTAGTCAACAACAGCACAACACACCAGCATCACTAGTCAACAACACAAAAACACCACAATCACTATCAACAACAGCACAAAAACACCAGCATCACTAGTCAACAAAACAACACCAGCATCAGTGGTAACAACACACACACCAGCATCACTAGTCAACAACAGTCACAACAACACCAGCATCACTTAGTCAACAACACTGACACATTGAGCAATGATCATCCAATTGAAAACCAAAGGTTTACAAATACACATAATGGAACTCCGGCATATCAGGAATCACGCTGCACTAGTACATATGTCAGACGTAAGAATGCACGGCTTCTGCACTGTTGCACATCTCAAAACGGCAGAAAGTGTACACTGCGGGCATCTTTCACAGACAGAAAATGTACATTTCACTAATCACTGTCTGCAACTAGAAAGAGAAGAATGGAGAAATATTTAATTTATTCATTTAAGTTTTACGTATATCTGTTAAAATAGTATCAGTGTCTCGTAGAGTCAAATCTCACAGTTTAAAAAAATAGATGTAAATTATGCAAGTGGGCACCTAAAGCCAGCGAAACTACTAACAGGTAGCCCAGTACACACCACACTAAAATTTATTATATATATATATTTATATATATATATATATATAATATATATAATATATAAAATATATATTTAATTAAAAAAATATAGGAGGTACCACCTCTGGAACTGTCCTAGGACCCTCTCCTCAGAGAAAAGAATAAACTTGTTTCAGGGAAAACTAAAGGGTTTCCCTGAAGCTGTTTGAAAATTTTTCCCCTACCACTCCCTATTTTTATAGATACTTTATTTAAAGACAAATACACTAACAAAAATACAATAGGAATGTAAAATGACATAGATAACAACTCAGAGCTACTCTCAATACTTTGTCCGCTCCCCGGCGGGGGCCGCGTGCCCAGAGACTGCAGCCATTTCCCTTCTGGACGCAACATGAGTCTCTGAAAGAGGAAGCTGCCGCCCTGTGGTTCCCTGGTTTCTAAGATGGTTTTTACTCAGCTCTTTGAGGAACTTTTAAGCACCCTGCCATGCTCCATGGGTAATTGACCCTTTTGGGAGAAGTATACCCCAGGGGGGAAGGGTTTCTTCAAATTTGCGGTCTTCTGGGTCTCCCTGTGGCGGGCGGGCTCCACCCCTTCAAGCTAAGGAGCATTCAAGTAGGTATCTCCCTATGGGCAGCACAGGTGAAATCCCAGGCAATCTGCTTTCCATCTTTCCAGGGGTTCCCATTGGGCTGGGCAGTGGGCTGGGAGGCTTCTTTTATGATGTCTTGACCCCCTTTAAATGTGGGCGTAATTTCCCTCTGAAGTGTGACACACGAGACCTAATTTCCCAGTTGTTCATGCCTTCCCTGAGCCGCAAATACACTAATGTTCGGTCCCCGTGGGCGGCAAGGAAGAGCAACACCAGTCCCAATGCCTTGGGTCAAGTCGGTGCCCAGGGGGGAATTGGGAACAGCTAGAAGGAAATCCCTGATTGTGGGCCTTCGCCGTTTAGAAGACGAGCTTTGTCCTTCCTGAAGCGTTTGGCGAGAATTGTATTGGCGATTTTTCCGTGTCGGTTTGTCCCAGTGGACTGTTTGTTCTTTTGGAGGAGCTGGTGTACTGGAGGAGTCTGAAAGGGTGTCCTATCGTCTGGCTGTTTCAGTGAACCTGGGATATTGAGCTCCTACCCCCTCTCAAGCTTTTCAGGGATACTCTTTTTGACTAATCTACTGGAAGCCAAACACGAAGATAGAAATGCAGGAAAAGGGTACCTGCATTGCTTTGTGCACCCTATCCCCCAAGTCACACTGGGGGGATTGCCTGATCCCATTGCAGATCTTTAGTGACAGATTCAGTGCCTTCTTAAGGGGTTGACTCAGGAGTGCGTCATTCATCGAGTGTTGGGTTGTCAAAAGAGGGTGCGCACCTTAGGATTGATTCTTGGCATGGTAAGAAACCTTGTGAGGAATTACAGGGCATCATGGGAATCAAGATTGCTTATTTTTTCCTCCATTCTCTTTAGGTCATTCAATTTGTTCTTGAGAACTGTGTCGATGGCCTGGTAAACTCAGCGGTGCTCCCAAGAGGGTATGTTGGATGGAGTGGTAGTAGAAGAATTCCCAGGAGGATTGTTCGCACAGCATGATTATCTCCTGGTTTGTTGTGATGATTTCACACTTTGAAGGATTGAGGATGAGCCCCAAAAGGCTTTCTCCCTGTGACTTCACCAGTTGTACGTCCTCTAACAGGGACTCTTCAGTACTTGCTATCATCCAGGTTACCAGATGTTGAGCTCGCTGCATAGGTGGAAGTTAGTTCTTTTACTGCCAAGCAGAAGAGAAGTGGAGCGAGTGGATCACCCTGCTGAATACCCTCTGATGGGGGAAATTTTTCATGTTCTCCAAACAAAAGAATATTTATATATATATTAAAATATTATATATATAATATATATATAATATATATATATATATTATAATATATATAAAATGTCGTGCTGATGGGTTTAAAACTTGTGATTTTTGGCTTAAATAGCAACGTTCTTCTTCCCGAATAAGGAAACCCAAAAAATTTTGTGTATGCAATAATTTCGCAAAAATCATTCTGAGCCTAACAAAAAATATATATATCTCATTGTGTTTATTTATTATTAAATTATTTGATTAGGCTAAATTAAATTGCGCTTGTTATAATAAGGTTAGGTAAATTTTCTAAGGTTCTTTTAGTGCAAAATTATTAATTTTTACATTTATAAATGAACAAAATATATCAAAACGTATAAGAAAAAATTTAGAAATGACTTAATTTTAAATGAGTTCTTGCTAATTGACCACTTTACCTATTCGCAAGATACACACACACACACACACACACACACACACACACACACACACACACACACACACAACACCACACACACACACACACACACACACACACACACCAGCGAGGTCAGTCAAGCAGAACAGAACAGCAAGGGCAAGCACACACACAACTATTCTAGAACCATCCCAACCTATCACACCATCCCAACACACACTACAATCCAAAAACCCACAGCCTCCACAAACACCGAGCTATAGAATCCCACAGTATGCCACCAGGTCTCCCACCCTCACAGGCCCCCCTCAAACCACGTGTTGGAAAGGAAACGAAGGTATGGTACACAAACGCTGATGGAATAACAAATAAGTGGGAGGAGTGCATGAAAGAGTCAAAGAAGCATCACCGAAAATCATAGCCTCACAGAAACCAAGCTTACAGGTATGATAAAAAGATGCCATCTTTCCAACGGGATACCAAATACTGAGGAAGACAGAGGGAACAGGGGGGGTGGAGGAGTGGCATGCTGACAAAAATCGCGGGAAATTTTTGGGATGAAGCTGGAGAGAGGAGACAGCGGAGAAGAAAGTGATTACATAGCGGAACGCTTCACCTGGAGTCCAAGGTGGTAATAGCAGTGATGTAAAACCCCACCACAGAACAGCAGGAGGCCAAGGCAAGAGTACAACGAGAGCAATAGAGCGATGGTTGACACACTGGCTAGAGTGGCCAGAAGAGCTCATGCATGCAGGGAAAAGCTCCTAAATCATGGGTGATTTTAAACCCCACAAGGAGATCGATTGGGAGAACTTGGACCCAAAATGGGGGCCCAAGATACATGGAGGGCTAAGAGGATGGAGGTGGTACGGGAAAACTTCATGTGTCAACACGTAAGGGACACTACAAGAGGAGAGGAGAGGATGAACCAGCAAGGCTGGACTTAGTATTCACCTTGATAGTGCAGATATCGAGGACATCACATATGAAAGACCCCTTGGGGCCAGTGACCATGTGGTTTTTAAGCTTCGAATACACAGTAGAGCTACAAGTGGAGGGAGAAGGCAGGAAGGCCAGGACGAATGAAGCCAAACTAAAAGAAAGGGGACTACACAGGAATGAGGAACTTCCTGAACGGGGTTCAGTGGGACAGAGAACTGGCGGGAAGCCAGTAATGAGATGATGGAATATGTAGCAACAAAATGCAAGGAGGCTGAGGAGAGGTTTGTACCCAAGGGTAACGGGAAATAATGAAAAAGCCAGGATGAGCCATGGTTTACCCAAGGTGCAGGGAGGCAAAAACCAAGTGTGTAGGGAAATTTGGAAGAAATAAAAGAAGGCAAAGGACCCAGGAGAATAAGGAGAGCACTCGTAAGCCAGAAACGAATATGCACAGATAAGAAGGGAGGCCCAAAGACAATATAAAAAACGACATAGCAGCAAAAGCCAAATCTGACCGAACGGTTGTACAGCCACATCAGGAGGAAAAACAACGTAAAGGGACCAGGTAATCAGGCTAAGGAAGGAAGGAGGAGAGACAACAAGAAATGACCGTGAAGTATGTGAGGAACTCAACAAGAGATTCAAAGAAGTGTTCACAGAGGAGACAGAAGGGGCCTCCAGAAAGACGGAGAGGGGGGGCACACCACCATGTGCTGGACACAGTGCACACAACCGAGGAAGAAGTGAAGAGGCTTCTGAGTGAGCTAGATACCTCAAAGGCAATGGGGCCAGATAACATCTCCCCCTGGGGATTGAGAGAGGGAGCAGAGGCGCTATTGTACCCCTAACACCAATATTTAATACATCTATCGAAACAGGGAGATTGCCTGAGGCATGGAAGACAGCAAATGTTGTTCCAATCTTTAAAAAAGGAGAAAAGACATGAAGCATTAAACTACAGACCAGTGTCACTGATATGTATAGTATGCAAAATCATGGACAAGATTATCAGGAGAAAAGTGGTGGAACACCTAGAAAAGGGAAAGATCTCATCAAAAGCACCAACATGGTTTCAGGGACGGAAATCCTTGTCACAAACCTACTGGAGTTCTATGACATGTGACAGCAGTAAGACAAGAGAGAGGGGGGGTGGGTGGATTGCATTTTCTTGACTGCAAGAAGGCGTTTGACACAGTTCCACACAAGAGATTGGTGCAAAAACTGGAGGACCAAGCAGGGATAACAGGGAAGGCACTACAATGGATAGGAATACTTGTCAGGAAGACAGCAGCGAGTCCCTGGTACGTGGCGAGGTGTCGGAGTGGCACCTGTGACCAGCGGGGTCCCACAGGGGTCAGTCCCAGGATCAGTGCTGTTTTTGGTAATTTTGTGAACGACATGACGGAAGAATAGACTCTGAGGTGTCCCTGTTTGCAGATGACGTGAAGTTGATGAGAAGAATTCACTCGATCGAAGACCAGGCAGAACTACAAAGGGATCTGACCCGGCTGCAGACCGGTCCAGCAATTGGCTTTCCCCGGAGTTCAATCCCCCCAAGTGCAAAGTCATGAAGATTGGGGAAGGGCAAAGAAGACGCAGACGGAGTACAGTCTAGGGGCCAGAGACTACAACCTCTCTCAAGGAAAAAGATCTTGGGGGGGAGTATAACACCCGGCAATCTGAAGCCGCAATCAACCAAATAACTGCTGCACATATGGGCGCCCAGCAAACCTCAGAACAGCATTCCGACATCTTAATAAGGAATCATTCAGGAAACCCTGTACACCGTGTACGTAGGCCATATTGGAGTATGCGCACCAGTTTGGAACCCACACCTAGCCAAGCACGTTTAAAGAAACTAGAGAAAGTGCAAAGGTTGAAACAAGACTAGTCCCAGAGCTAAGAGGTATGTCCTACGAGGAGAGGTTAAGGGAAATCAACCTGACGACACTGGAGGACAGGAGAGATAGGGGGGACATGATAACGACATAAAAAAATACTGAGAGGAATTGACAAGGTGGACAAAGACAGGATGTTCCAGAGATTGGACATAGTAACAAGGGGACACAGTTGGAAGTTGAAGACACAGATGAATCACAGAGATGTTAGGAAGTATTTCTTCAGCCACAGAGTAGTCAGTAAGTGGAATAGTTTGGGAAGGGGATGTAGTGGAGGCAGGATCCATACATAGCTTTAAGCAGAGGTATGATAAAGCTCACGGCTCAGGGAGAGTGACCTAGTAGCGATCAGTGAAGAGGTGGGGCCAGGAGCTCGGACTCGACCCCGCAACCTCAACTAGGTGAGTACAACTAGGTGATACACACACACACACACACATATATATAATATATATATAATATATATATATATATAATATATATAAAATTATATATATATATATGTCGGGGCCGAATATGTAAAACTGGTCAATTAGCAAGAACTCATTTAAATTAAGTCCTTTCTAAAAAATTTTCTTATAGTTTAAAGATATATTTTTTTCATTAATGTTAATGTAAAAAATTTATAATTTTGCACCAAAAGGAACTTAGAAAATCCCTGAATCTCTTCATAAATGTTACTTTGCTCACACTCCAACAGCACGTCAAGTATTAAAAAACCATTTGTCTCCATTCACTCCTATCAAACACGCTCATGCATGCCTGCTGGAAGTCCAAGCCCCTCGCACACAAAACCCTTTCCTTTTCTCCCCTCCCTCCAACCTTTTTTAGGGCCCCCCTACCCCGCCTTCCTTCCACTACAGATGATACATTATTTAATATATATATATATATATAAATATATATATATATATATATATATATAAATGCATTGACGTACAAATGGTTTTTAAGCAAATAACAATACTGTGCGGCCAGGAATCGGAAACCCCTGATACTTTGGCACACTCGCGAGAAATCCGCCTTAGTCCACTGAGCCATCAATGTTTTGATATCAAGACCCCCGTTACCCACTGGGACAGTCATACGATGCGGACACATACATTTTGTGGCAAGCTCCAGGACTAATTTCATTCTCCTTCCGTGAGACTGGTATTCCAAACGGGAGGAGAATGAAATTAGTCCAGAAGTTGCCACAGTCATATATGTGTTTGCATTAGGAGTGACATGTCCAGTGAGTATCTGTTTTTGACAAAGAAGGTTATCCATGGAAGCAAAGAAAGGAAAGTAGGGGAGTATAGTGTTACCAAAACTTATATGGGTGTGAAGCATGTGTTGTAAAGGCTGCGGCAAGGAGGAGGCTGGAGGCAGTGGAGGTGTCCTGTCCCAAGGGCAGTGTTTTGGTGTAAATATTATGCAGAGAATAAATAGTGTGGAAATTAGGGGGAGGTGCAGAGTTTTTAACAGTATTATTCAGAGGGCTGAGGAGGGGTTGTTAAAGGGGGTTTGGTCATTTAGAGAGGTTAGAGCAAAATAGGATGACTTCGAGGGTGTATAAATCTGTAGTGGAAGAAGGCGGGGTAGGGTCATCCTAGGAAAGGATGGAGGGAAGGGGTAAAGGAGGTTTTGTATGCAAGGGATTTGGACATACAGCAGGAATGTGTGAGTGTGTTGGATAGGAGTGGAGACGAATGGGTTTTAGACTTGACGAGCTGGAGTGTGAGCAGGGTAATTTTTGTGGAAGGGTTCAGGAAAACCAGTCAGCCGGGCTTTAGTCCTGGAAGTGGGGAAATAGAGTGGCTGCAGTTTAAAGGGGGAGTTTGGGATATTGCTGTTTAGAGTGACATTTAAACTGTCGTATCTGCGCGCCTTTGGCAAGAAAGTGAGTGTGAATGATGGTGAAAGTGTTCTTTTTCGGGTACCCTGCTCGTTTTTTATATTTTATATTTACTGAATAACCATATTTCATCAGAGGAACTGTTGGTTTTAAATTATGAACAACATATCGCTTTTATTTTTATTCTCAAAATGACTATTAAGTGCTCTAAACCATGGATTTTTAAGTTGTGGTTCACTGACCACTAGTGGTCAGTGAACCACTGTTTCGAAGTGGTCCACAGAAGGTCGGAAATAATAATCATTTCAATGAATTTTTTTTATTTTCTTGATCTATGGAACAGCTTGTGAGGGAAAAGTTCAACAGATAGGAGTAGCGAGCGAGTATATGGTGACGATAGTTTGATTGCCAGTCTGCTTTTAAGATAGGGTCAGTGTCTAGCTCCCGCTTTCCTCCCCCCTTTTTTTCCACCGGGAAAGGTGACGTGTGGGGCTCCAACCAAATAGATAATCACTTGACTCACAGCTCCCAACACAACTCTTGGAATGTCAGTTTGGGTCAACTGGCAACCACAGAAACTGTGCTGAAAGG
The DNA here is from genome assembly GCF_026875155.1 of Cherax quadricarinatus. NCBI lineage: Eukaryota > Metazoa > Arthropoda > Malacostraca > Decapoda > Parastacidae > Cherax > Cherax quadricarinatus. The sequence continues at coordinate 14,334 of NW_026505870.1, forward strand.
GGACGAACTTCACATGAGTTTCCCGGGACATCACCTTTTTATCTACATACCTGAGTGTAGTCAACCCCAGGCAACTACCCCCATCTTTGCAGTGGGGAAGGACCTGCGTTCCTATCATCTTGATGGATTATTCAAAGCTAGAGACACTGTGATGAGTGATGAACTAGTCGTTGGTTGTCACTCAACAGCTGTTTCCCCCCCCCTCACATCCTCAACAATGGCTACAATTTCTACAAGGCGCGGTGTCAACAAAATCAACCAGACACCACAGTCTAACTGTACATATTAGCGCTGAATTCAAATATCATTTTTATATTTTATTTTTCATTTCTCTTTCACGTAAGATAAAAGTTCATATTTAAATGTTTTATATTTTTAATTATAACAATAAAGTGTTTTATTTGTATGTTATTATTCTTTTTCTTTTCATTAATTTTTCCTAAGGAGCCAGCCTTGGTAAGACCTTCTTAAGATCTTACAGGGATGAGTAAGCCTTCACAACAGCATAAACATAAATTTGGAAGAGTATCAAAAAACTGTAATTATTACTTTTTTTATGATAGGGTTTTAGAAAACTTAAATATTTTGGAAACATTTGGCAATCCATCAGACTCATTTGTGTTTTCGTTCTCTATGTCCTAGTTACAGTTACCTGAAATATGTTGCAGTGCTTGGCATCCTTTGTATGACTGTCTCAAACAGCATCAGCATTTTTTGGCAGAAAGTTCCAGTAATATTTTTCAGTAATAAAGGGTGAAACTGTAGCCATGACCCTTAAAAGAAAAACCCTTCAGATATTAATGTAGATGATTTTCTTGAGGAGATACAAGACGAATTCTTGGACCTCAGTGACAGAACTGCCAAGGACTGGTTAACAGAAGAAGCTGACACATTTTGGGTGAAGACAAGCAACGTTTATTACAAAGCTGGTCATCTTGCTTTGATAACTCTGATACTGTTTTCCTCACCACACTTTTGTTTTCTAGGCTCTCCACACTCTTGGCAATGAAGACGCAACAACCCACTAAGTTGCATCCCTTTAACTACTTTTTCTACCACTCGGGTGAATATATGAGCTCTGGTGTCAACTCTGTCATTAACTCTGGTCACTCTCGCTCCCTCTTCGTTCTTACTTTTTTCCCCTCACCTTCTTGCCATCTTTACCGCTCACATTTCCTATCCTCTTATCCCCTTCCTTTTTTTCACCTTCCCCCCCCCCCCCCCACATGTCCTTCCCCATGACATCTCCAAGTCTCTTTTTTTTTTCTTTTCGCACTTTTTTTTCTCCAAGAGATGAATTTTTTTGGGTACACATGGAAATATTTTTTATATTAGTTTAATTAGTTTTTTTTTTATAAAGTCATTAATAAAGAATGGCTTAATTTTTTATTATATCAAGAATAAAGTAACTGATAAAGAAAGGTGTATTTTAACCTATTGTTGATACTTTATTTTGCTAATAAAGTTTCCTTATATAATTTGTTATGGAATGTGACTTGGAATCTACAAAATATTGACTGAGTAGAGTGATCCACAGGTAGATGAGTCTACTTTAAATAGTCCACAAACAAAACAAAGAACCCATGCTCTACACCCATGCTCTACACCCATGCTGTACACCCATGCTCTACACCCATATGCTCTCTAAATTTACTTTTTTTGTTATTGATGGGCCATTAAACTAGGAGTACGTCTGGTCACATTGCATGTACATTCATGTTCTAACATCAGAAACTGGACGTAAGTCAATTATTTCAAAAGTAGCCAGAATGTATTATAAACTAGTCGTAAATGTGGCAGGTAGTGCAGCCCATTATATCTTTAATAACAAGGACCAACAGAAGTATCCCAGTTGGCTTCTTGTAGCCCTGTTGGCAACACTTGCCACGACTTCCCTGGCAGCTAGAAGCTATGACGTTAACTGAGATTTTCTTTGTAGCTAGGAAGCTATAATAATAGCTTAGACTTTCCTGAAGCTAAGAAACTATAGCTCTCGTTTCTCTAGTTCAAAAGCACTGTTTCGTAATTTCGGCTGCGATTTAGCTTTAGATTATATAATTTCATGAATTGTAGCTCTGCTTCTCTTCTTACCTCTGCATATTTTTTTTCCTGGATATTCTACTCACTTTACTTCTTTGTTATCCTTCGTTTTTGCCGTTGTATCTGTTGATTACGAATCCACTCACTGTTTTTCACATTGTTCTATTTTTCATGAATTTTTCCTTTGCCTCCTGGCACTTCCCAGAAAGGGACACCATATCATTTGTCTTGACGTTTCTTTCCCACTGTACTTTATTCAAGATGGCTCTCTTCCTTATGTACTTACCTCTCACGTACACTGGTTTTCATTCATTTTTTCTTCCTGTATTTCTTTCTAGTTTTAGCGTATTTAATGACTTTCTAAGGCTCTTTCTTGTCACTTTCCTCTATACTTGGTATCTTTAGGGTAATAATTTGCCCAGTCTTACTATTTTATTGTTTCCCTCTCTCTCTCTTTCTCTCTCTCGTATCCTTATGAAGTTGTCCATCACCTTAAATCTCCACATGTCTGATATTCACTATACTTTACACTTCTTACACTGTTTCTCTGTGGTTAAAGTTTTCCGTGATCACTAGTTTATTTTTCACCTTGGTCCTTTGGGTTCTCCTTGCCAGTTCTCGTTGCCTGTGTTGAAGTCTTCGTGCTACTCTTACTGGTATACTGCTCTTTGGTCGGGTCTACCTGTAGTCCATTCTAAAT
>NW_026505871.1:0-15345 GCF_026875155.1 Cherax quadricarinatus
ATTAAAAATTAAAAATTAATTTTTTAAATTTTATTATTAATTTATTTTTAACTAAAAATTATTAAATTTTAATTGGTTAAATTTTAAAAATTAAATTTTTATTTTTATTAATTTTTAAACAAAAAAAAAACCCCAAAAAAAGTTACTAAAATGGAAAAAAAATTAATTTTAATGCAATTTTAATTTTTATTGCCTTTATCCGGTCCGGGTTTTAAACTTTCAACCCCCTGTTTTTGGGCTTTCTCAAAAAAGCTTTTTTTTGGTTTACGGAAAATGTTAAAGGGGTGTGATTTGTAATATTTTTTTTAAAGTGTCAGGTTTTCCTGTCCCCGCCAGGTAAAGGGAGGTTCAATTTAATTTTCCCTTTTTCTTTAAAAAAAGGAATGTTGTTGGCTCTCAAAAAAAAGTAAAAAAAAGATAATGGGAAAAAAAAAAAAAATTTTTGATAGCTCGCAAAATTTTTTTTTTACTGCGTTTTTTAAAATTTTAAAGATTTTAAATTTTTAATCTGGGGGGGGTTTTAAAGCCCCGAAAAGGGAAAAATACTGAGGGGGGTAAAGTTAAATTTTCTGCCATTATTTTTATAACTCGAGAAACCCCCCAAAAAATCGGAAAAAATTTTTTTGGGTGGGTACATTATGGGGCCAGTGGGCACGTGCAGATTTCTCTCCATTTTCGTTTTTTTATATTAAAATTGAACACTGTTAATACTCTCTTGTAGCCGATACCGTGAAGAGTTCCCCTGCTAAAGTGGCCCTTTTTAAATGGGGAAAATGAAACACTTTTAAGGGAATTTAAAAAAATCTTTAAATGCCTCAACAAAATGGGGAAAAAAAAAAAAAAAATTTTTTTTTTCACGCCCCAGAAAAAAAATTTTTGGGGTTTAAACAGCAGAGTCCTTTCCTGAGAGAACCCAGCGTAAAACCCCGGGCGAAGTACAAAACTTGGGAGTTTTAAACTGCAAACAAAAATCTAGAATACTCAAGGGTTCGGCGGGGAAATTTTTTAAAACTCGTTAAGAAGTTTTTGGTTTTTTGTTTTGGGGAAAGGACTGAAAGCACTCACTGCACACACACAAAACACACATAACACAATAAAAATACACCACAACACAACCACACACACACACATACACACACACCACACACACACACGCATATTTTAAAATTATATATATTTTTAAAAATATTTTATAATATATATATATATAATTTTAATTTTGTATATTATATAAAATATTTTTTATTATAAATATTTTATATATATATATATATATATATTATATTTATATATATATATATGAAAATTAAAAAAATTTTATATATATTAAAAAATTTTTTAATTTTATAATATATATAAAAAATATTATATATATATATAATATATTATTTTAAATATATATATTTTTTAAAAAAGCTCTTCCTTTTATCGGTTTTAAATCAAATGGGACCCAGCACTGGGGGCGTCCGAAAAATTTTCAAAGCCCGAAAACCAAACATCCCGGGCGCTATTTTCCGAACCCCCAGCATCACCTGAAAACCTGTAAAAAAGAATAATATTTAAAAGTTCTTAGTAAAAGATTTAAAGAATAAACCCAATTTTTTAAATTTTTATAAAATTTTAAAAAAAAAAAATAAGGGGCTAAAAACCAGCGGGACATACAGCGCTGCATAACAATTCCAAAAACAGCAACAACAGTAATAATAATATTAAAAAATTTGTGAGGAGGAGGAAAAGAGAAAAATGGTTTTTTCATTCGTCCCGTGAATATCCCCTGGGCATTGATCTTAGTTATAAAAAGAATTTCCCCATTGGTGCCATTTTCCCTGTGGGAAAAAGAAGAGGAGAAGGAGGAGGAAAAGGAGGGGGGAAAAAAAGAAGAGGATGGAAAGAGTATGTTTGACAGGGGAAAAGGGAGGGGTTTCACGACTGGTAAGAAAGAAGGCAAGCCAGCCCAGCTTTTCTTGGGGCAAAAATGAAGCACCTCACACCACCTTGACGAGGGGCCACACCAGGGCAGGTGGGGGAGGGGGCCCCATTTTTTTTGACTGGCTCCAAAACCCCCACACCAAAACACACAACACACACACAAAAAAACACACACACGTGCCGCGGCACCACAAAACTTTCGGGGCGGGACACCACACACAATACCACAAAACACACACCCCAAAACACACACACAACCCCAAAACATTTCACACACACACACATAAACAACAGGCCCATTTCTAAAACTACATGTGCCTAGGACAGAAAAGGTAACCCAAAAAACCCCCACAAACACACCACATATTTCACACCAAAAATATAAAACCCAAAAGGCCTAGTGTCTAATCCCAATGTGCCTAGGACGAATTTGGGAACACACACACACACCACACCCCCCCCACCCAACACAAAACACAAAACACACAACCGTTTTTCCCTATACAACAGGCCCCAGTGTCTAAAACGGGAAAAATTTCCTAGGAACCCAAAAAGGTAACTTAAAAACACACACACCACACACAAAACACAACCAACACACCACACACCACACACCACACACCACACACAATCAGAAGCCTTTTGCAAAAAACCCCCAAAAAAAGTTTACGTAAAAAAAAAATTAACCAGAGGCTGTGTTTGAGGGACCCGTATATTCCCCCGTTAAAGTTGGTTTTCACTTAAATTACAGATGTTCAATAATGTTTGGTTTCTTACAAAGGTGAAAGTAAAGAGGAAGAGAGAGAAGAGAGAGGGGAGAGAAAGGAGAGAGAAGAGAGAGAGAGAGAGGGGGGAGAGAAGAGAGAGAGAGAGAGGGGGAAGAGAGAGGGGAGAGAGAGGGGGAGAGGGGAAGAGACAAAAAAGGAGAGAGGCAAAAACGAGTAGTTCGTTGAATAAAATTTATAATACTCAAAATAGGGACCCAAAAATCAGTGGGTAAAACCCCCCGCCCCTTTAAAAACCCAGTAAGAGATGACCACACCTGGATGGTATTTTAAAAAGGTCAAAAAAGTAACCTGGAAAACCCCCCTAACCCTTTCCCCTTTCCCCCCTCTCAAAAGGTGACTTTTTTTAACTTTGGGAGTTGTCCCCCGGAAGGGAGGCGGGGGGCTTCCGGGAAACTATCCTGACAAAAAGCCCACCGGGCCCTTTTTGGGTGATTATGGGGTGGAAGTTAAAAGTCGTGGGTTGTGTGTGGAAAATAAAGAAAAAAAATGAAAAATTTGGGGCCCTCCACCCAAAAACAAAATCGCACTAACCCCAAAAACGACACCACACAACCCCACACACAAAAACAAAAAAACACCACACACCACACACACACACACACCCCACCAAAACACCCCACCCTAGAAAAAGGGAAAGATCTCAGCAGCCAACCCTGGTTTTAAGGGGCGGGAAATTCCCCGTGTCACAAAACTAATGGAGTTCTAGGAAAATGGTTTACAGCAGTAAAAACAAGAGAGAGGAGGGGTGGGTGGTTTGCAAAATTCTTTTGGACTGCAAGAAGGCGGTTTTACACAGTTTTCCCCAAAAAAGAATTGGTGAAAAAAATGGAGGGGGCCAAGCAGGGGGTAACAGGGGGAAGGGACTACAAAAGATCAGGAAAACTTGTCCCGGAAAAACAGAGCGAGTCTTTGGGAAAGGGGGCGGGGGCCGGGGGCCAATGGGCAACCCGTGGGCCAGCGGGGGCCCACAGGGGGGCAGCCTAGGACCAGTGCTGTTTCTGGTATTTTTGAACGACTGCGGAAGGGAAAAAAAACCCCTGAGGGTGTCCCCCCTTTTGCAGTTTACGTGGGAAATTGGGTGGGAAGGGAAATTTCCCACGAAGAACCCGGGAGAACTACAAAGGGATCTGGGCAGGTGGAAAACCCCGTCCAGCAATTTTGGGCCCCGGAGTTCAATCCCCCCAAGTGAAAAGGGCAAAGAAAAATTTGGGGGAAAGGGGAAAGAAGACCGCAAACGGGAAATAAGTCTAGGGGTCCAAAGACTTTCAAAAAATTTACTCAAGGAAAAAGATTTTTTTGGGGTGAGTTTAAAACCAGGGGGAAAAACCCTTTAAGCGAAAATCAACAAATAAATGCTGCCCGCATCGGGGGGCCTAGCAAACCCAAAAAACAGATTCCGGGCATCTTAATTAAAAAGGGAAACGTTCAGGACCCCCGGTAACCCAAAACGGTTAAAAGGGGTTTTGCCCCTATTGGGGGTATGGGGGCACCAGTTTTTGGGAACCCCCCACCCAGCCCCCAAACACGTAAAAAAAAGAAACAAAGGAAAAAGGCAAAAAGGGTTTTCCCAAAAGGGGTAGTCCCAGAGCTAAGAGGTATGTCCCCACGAAAGGGGAGGGTTAAGGGAAATTTAACCCGACGACACTGGAGGCAGGGGTAGGGGGGACATGATAACGACATACAAAATACCTAAGGAATTGACAAGGTTGGGCAAAGGAAAAGGGTTTCCAGAGATTTGGGCACAGTAACAAGGGGGGCACAGTTGGAAGTTGAAGACACAGAAATCACAGGGGGTTAGGGGAAGTATTTCTTTTAGCCACCGAGGAAAACAGTAAGTGGAATTGTTTGGGAACGATGTTTGTGAAAAGGGAGGATCCATTCATAGCTTTAAGCAGGGTAAGTATAAAGCTCACGGGGTTTAGAGGGGAGGAACCCAGTAGCGATTTTGTGAAAAGGGGGGGGCCAGGGAAAACTCGGACGACCCCCCCGGGAAAAAAACCCCAACTAGGTGAGCACCCAAATAGGTGAGTACACACAAAACCGGCCAAGTGTTTTCCTTTCGACAAGTCCTTTTTACAAAATAAATAACTAAACCCCGGCCAAAACTAAGCGATGTTACACCAACCCCCCAGGCACCCCTACCCCCCGGGGGACCCATTTCCCCCCCGGTTTCCAAAACCCCCCCACCCCTAACCCCCGGCAAAACCAACCCCCGGCCAAACCCTAAAACCCCCCGCACCCCAAACTCGTTTTGAAAAATTAATTTTATGGGTCCCCGCCCATCCCGTGGCAACGAAAAAATTTGAAATACTTTAAAAAAACCCAATTTTGCAAACAGGCGAAATTAATTACAAACCAATTTATTTCTAAAAAAATCCCCCAGCAAAGGGCTCGAAAACCCGCAAACTCTTTTATCAGGGGTTAAACCCTACTTTTAACCCCGGCATGTGGCCCGGGTTTTTTTTATGAAAAAAAAATTTGGGAAAACGAGCCTGGGGGCCCCGGGGTATAGGGAAAACATCGCTTAGGGTTTCGTGAGTGGGGGGTGTGTGTGTGTGTGTGGGGTGTGTGTGTGGGGTGTGTTTTGTTTGTGGTGGGGTGGGGTGTGTGTGTGGGGTGTGTGTGTTGGGTGTTTTGTTCTTTTTGGGGGTGCATATTAAAACCCTTTTAAAAATTGGGTGCCGTCTCCGTGAATTTTAGCCACCTCTTCCCTTTTGCTTTTTGACCCTTTACTGTTTCCCTAAAATTTAGAGAATTTTTACAAAGGGGAAATTAAAATTTTAACTCAAAACCCGAAGGGCCTTTGTGGGTTTAAAAAAAGGGAAAAAGAATATGGGCAAAGTACCTCAGCGGACATGAAAATTGGGGGCAAATTTTAAAGCTTTTTAAAAAAAAACGGGGGTGGCTACTGCCTTTTTAAAAAAACCTGTTCCTTTTAAACCCGGTTTTTTTCCAAAAACCAAGTTGTTTTTTTTGGGTTGTAACCCCACACAAGTTGTCTTCATTTTGGGTTGTACTCCCCAAAAAAGTTTTCCCTTTACAGGGTTTTATTTTAAAATTGAAATTTGCAAAGTGGGACTCATTCTCTTGGGCCCCCTTCCTGAAACCCGTTTTTCTTGCAAAACCCTGACCCCCCTGGCTCGGGGCCTTATAAATCTGTAGGATGCTGTGTATTGAATTCGCCCCCCACTGCTTTCGGTCATCCAAGTCCCTTCCATTTTCAAAAACAAAGGCGAGACTGGGGAAAAAAACCCCTTACATCCCCTTTTGGCCCCATTCTGTGTTTTTCCGCACCCGTGGGCCCTGATTCCTTTTAAATTTAAAAAAGTTTTTTTCCCTTTTTATTTTTAGTTTTTTATTTATCCCCCACAGTGACACATAGGACCCCAAAAAACACTCTTAGGTTAGGTTTTAAATAAGAAACGGGCAGGAAAAAAAGACAAGTAAATTTCCCCCCCTGGGAGATCAAATTTATTTATTTTAAAGGGAAAACCCGGGGTTTTGGTTTTGTAAAAATTTCCCCTTTAAATAATTCCCATTCCCCCTTTTCCAAATTAAAATTTTGTGTGGGGGTGTGTGGTGTGTGTTTTGTGTGTGTGTGTGTGTGTGTGTGTGGGGTGTGTTGTTTGGGGTGTGTGTGGTGTGTGGTTTTAAGTGTGTTTTGGGTGTGTGTGTGGGGGGTGTGTGTGTGTAAGGTGAATGTTTCTCCCTCACTTCAATCCCAACCTCCCCTAGACCTTTGATATGGGAAACCCGGAGGGGAAGTGCAACCTCATCGGAAAAAAACAATTGGCCTTTGTTTTATCGTAAACATCCGTGATCGTTGGGCAGGAAAGGGAAAAGGTGGGCCTTTTTTTGAGCGTAAATTTTCCCGTGAAACGTAAATCAGGATGGGAAAAAAGTTTGCCCTTTTTTCAAAAGTAAATTTTCCCCCTGATCGTGGCAAAGGGTGAACAAGTGGGCCCTTTTTTTCAACGGAATTACTCCGGTGGGGGCCCCCAAACAACCCCGTTTTTAAAAACCAATAAATTTTTGCTTAACCCTGGCAAAAATTAAAAACAGTTTTTAAAAAAAAAAAAAAACAGAATTAATAGGGAGTGAAATCCCCCAGCAACTTACTTTGAAAAACCCCCATGAAAAAAGGAAAAAAAGAAAAAATTGGCCCGCAAACAAGAAAAAAAAAAAAAAATAAAAGGTATTTCGTAAAGCTTTAAAACCCAACAGACCCGGGCCCAAAAATCGGGTGTTGCAGCATTTTAAAAAAGGAAAAAGTCTTTAAAAAAAAACCCCCTTTACTAACAGGGAAAGACATAAATCACGGGAAAAAATTCTTTATTAATAAAAAACCAGGGAGGTTTCCCGGGGGAAAAACGCTTTGTCATTTAAGAGAAACCTTACAAAAGGAAACCCAAAAGGTTTTCCCATGAAAATCTAGTTCCCAAAAAAAAAATTTTTTCCTTCCCTTTACACCCGGGTTCCCGGGTTTTTTTCACCCCCGGGAAAACACCAAGGACAAAAACATGTCTGTGCCCGAGAGTTTACCCCCCCCCCCCCCCCCGCCCCTTTTTTAAAAATGTTTTTCAAAATTAGGGTAAATTTTCTTTGGCGACCGCAGGAAACCCAATTCCATTATAAATTTGTGGGCTCACAAAAATAAATTGGGAAAAAAAAGTGTTTTGTTTTTATCCTGTGTCGCTGTATTTCCCCGGGGAAAAACGTCATTTTTTTTTCCCCTTTTATCAAAAAAACCAAACGATTCATTGTGCAGAGTTGAAAAGACCCCTGTTTTTTTACCCAAAAAAACGGGTGGCAGCCATCGAAACAAATAGGGGAAATTTTGGGGTGCCCTTTGAAACCAAAAGAGATTTAAATTTTTATATTTCTTTCAAATAGGGCCCCGGTTTTTTTTTATTTTTGGGAAAATGTAAATTAAAAAAAATTTTTTAAAACCCGTTAAAGGGAAAATGTCTAAAAAACCCTCTTTTTAAAAAGGGCGTTTTTGCTTATATTTTCCCAACATTATAATTTTACTTTTGGGGGAGTACAACCCTTTTGAAGATAAAGCAAGTATTTTTAAAAAAACCCTTTGGGGAAATGTAAAGGGAAAACCCATTGCTTTATTTGATATTTATTTTATTTGACAACAGGCCAAAACAAAAACCCACCCTCGTGCTTTCTTAAAAAAAACTTTGTAGCCTAGAAGGGGAGGGGGTGGAATTTAAAAAAAACTGTAAAGGGCAGATCAAACCCGGGGGAAAAAAACAGGTTTTAAATTGGGAAAAAATAAAATTACTTTGACTTTAAAAAGGGGCGGTTAAGAAAAAAACCACTGAAAATGTGAGTATTTTTTCCCTTCAAGGGGAAGAACCCAAAAGGGCTTGGGAAACCGGAAAAGCTACGGCCCCTCTTTGGGGTGGGAAAAAGGGGCGGGGTCATTGTTTTGGCCAGAAAAAAAAAAAAATAACAAGGCAAACGTTGAAAAACTGGGCTTGGGGGCAGGGTGGGGGCATTAAAGTTAGTTTTAAAAATTTAAAAAGCTTTTTAAAAACCCCAAGTAAAATTGTTTAAAAATTTTCTGGCTTAAAAAGAAAAAAAAGTAGATGGTTCAAAAAAAACGGGGGGAGGAAAAGGTTTGGTAATTTGAGACACTTTTGGGCTTTTTCCCAGGAAAAATTTTTTGAAATCCCAAATCAATTGTTTAAACTTTTAATTAAAGCCCCCAGTGTATATTTTTCTGTTTTTTCGTTTTGGGGGTAAACAAATTTATAAACCCGGAATCTGAATAAGGTTTTTTATTTTTTTTTTTTTCAAAATATGGTTTTTTTTTCTAAGCCCGAAATGTTAATCCCCACAAATAAAATTGCATTTTTTGAAAAAGAGGGGCAATAAAGCTTTGAAGAAAATTTTTTGTTAACCCTTTGTAAACCCAAAGTTTCCCTTAATGGATTTTTTTCTAACAAGGGAATTTTTAAAATGAAACCCAAAATTTTCGATCCCCCCTTTCTGTTTTAAATTTCCATGAATTTTGTCATACGGGGCACCACTTTCTATTCGTAAAAAAAAAAAAAAAGGGAAAAACAGTGTAATAGTAGAGGTTTCTTACTTCCCCCGCCTTTTTTGTGTGCGTGATTTTGGGGGAAAGGGCCCCCCTTTCCAAAAAAAACCCCCGAACCCCGCTGGCCGCTAAATCTTTTTGGAGTGTGGGTATGATTTTTGAAGGCCCTGCAAAACCCAAAGGAACCCGCTAGCCCCCTATTTTTTATGGAGAGTGTGTGGGTTTTATGTTAAGGCTTTTACACAAACCCCCCCACCCCATGGCCCCCTAAATTTATTGGGAAATGTGTTATATGTTGAAAAGGCCCCCCTGGGCCCCCCACCACGACCTGCCCAGCCCCTAAATTTTTATGGGTGTGGGGTATGGGGTTTTTGAAAGGCCCCTTTCACACCACACCAGTCCCCCTGGCCCCCTAGTTCCCTTTTGTGGTTTTGTGTAAAGATGTTTAAGGCCCGAAAAAAACCCCCCACGACCCGTTAGCCCGCTAAATCTTTTTTGGGGTGTGTGTATGGGTGTTGGAAAAGGGCCCCCGGGAAAAACCACCCACCCCCGCTGGCCCCTAGTCTTTTTGGGAAATGTATGGTTTGTTGAAGGCCCGCGCCCAACCAAAGGGGCCTGCGGGGCCCCCAGTCTTAAAAGGAGTGTGTGTACGATGTTGAAGGCCTGGGACACCCACAAAACCCCGCAAAGGGGCCGGAACTTATGGAGTGTGTTATTAAAAAGTTGAAAGGGGCCCGCTTAAACCCCGACCCCCCACGGGGGTAATTTAGGGGTTTTTTGGGCGTTGATGTTTTAAAGGGCCGCACGCCCCAAACCCGAAACCCCCTGTCTTTTTTAGTTTGAGTATTAAAAGGTTTTTAAAGGGCCCGCCAACCCCCGAAACCCGCGGGGGCCCCAAATCTTATGGGGTGTGTTTTTAAAGGGGGTTTGGAAAGGCCCGCCACACCACAACCTGCAGCCCGTTCCCCTTTTGGGGGTTGTTGTGTATTTTTGAAAGAAAGGCCCCGACACCACTCCTGCCCGGCCATATCTTTTTTGGGTGTGTGTACGGGTGGGTTTAAGGGGGCCTTCAAAAAACCCACCCCTGCTAGCCGCCTTTGTCTTAAAGGAAAAGGGGTTTTGTAAAAATTTTTGAAGGCCTGCCCCCACCCCGAAACCCTGCTGGCCACTAGTTTTTTATGGAGTGTGTGTACGATGTTGAAGGCCTTTTCCACCACAACCCGCTCCGTAGTTTTATGGAGTGTGTGTTTTAAATGTTGAAGGCCGCACCCAAAGGACCCCGCTGGCCATAGTTTATGGAGGGGTGTACCGTTTTTGAAGGGCCTGCCACGAAAACCCAAACCCCGCTAGCCGTAGTCCTTTTTGGAAATGTGTGTATAATTTTTGAAAGGCCCCGCCACACCCACCTGCTGGGCCCCTAGGGTTTTTTATGGAGTGTGGTGGATAAACTTAAAATTTTAAATTTGGGGCCCGCCAAACCCCGAACCCGCTGGCCCCCTAGCTTTTTGGGTGTGTGACGATTTGAAGGCCTGCCCCACCCCCCAAACCGCCACCCCTAGTTTTTTTGGAGTGTGTGTATAAGTTTTAAGGGCCCTGCAAAAACCAACCGCCTGGATCCATGGTCTTATGGGGGTGTGGTACGATGTTTTAAAGGGGCCCGCAAAAAACCCCCAAACCTGCTTGCCCCCTAGTTCTTTGGAGTGTGGTATTTAAAAAAGTTTGAAGGCCTGGGATAAAACCCCGGGGGCCTGCTTTGGGCCCCTAGTCTTTTTTTGGAGTGTGTGGAGTATGGTTTAAGGCCTGCACAACCCAAAAAACCCTGAACCCCTTTGCCGTTGTCTTTTTTTTTTGGGGGTGTGTGTATTTAATTGGGCCGAAAAAGGAAAAGGCCAACCCGACCTTTCTTTGGGCCCCCCCAAATCTTTTGGAAAATGTGGTACGATGGTTGAAAGGGCCCGCCCACCAAAACCCCCCCGACCTGTGGCCCCTAGCCTTATGGGTGTGTGTATGAAGTTGAAGGCCTGCCCACCACGACCCGCTGCCCGCTAGTTTTTATTTTTGGGGTGGTGAAAGATGTTGGGAAAGGGTGTCACCAAACGACCTGCAGCCGCTTGTCTTATGGAGTGGTTTTTATGATTTTTGGGAAAAGGCCCCCCCCGGCCCCCCACCCAAAAACCTGCTGGCCCAAATAGTCTTTTTTTGGAGTGTGTTTTTCGATGTTGAAGGGGCCCGCACCACGACCCCCGGGTGGCCACTGGGGGGCCCCTTTTGGAGATGTATAATGTTTAAGGCCTGAACACCAAAGCCCCCGCTGGCCGCTAAAATCTTATGGAGTGTGTTTTTTAAAAAGTGAAGGCCCCGCCACAAAACCCGAACCCCGGGGGGGGCCGGTAGGTTTTTAGGAGTGTGATAATGTTTTTAAGGCCTGCCAAAAACCACAAACCCCTGGGGGAACTTTTTCCCTTTTGGGGTGTTTTATAAATTTTGATGGTCGGCCCCACCACACCTTGCTGGCCGCTAGTTTAAAGGGGTGTAAAGGTTTAAAGGGCCCGCACACTACGAAACCCGGTGGCCGCAGTCTTTTTGGGTGTGATAATGTTGAAGGCCGCACAAATTCCCACCTGCTGGGGCCAAATAGCCTTGAGGAGTGTAAAAGTATGATGTTGAAAAGGGGGCTGAACACCCAAAAACCCGCTTGGGGCACTAGTCTTAGGGGGGTGTGTAAAGTGTTTTAAGGCCTGCCCAAAAACCACAACCTGCTAGGCCCCCCTAGCTTATGGATGGTGTTTTTTGTTTAAGGCCCGCCCAAACCCCGACCGTGGCCCCCCTAATTTTTTGGGGGTTGGGGTGAAAAGAGGGTTTAAGGCCGCACACCACGACCCCGCTGGCCACAAACCTTATAGAGTGTTTTGTATGAAAGTTTTAAGGCCTGCCCCCCACCCAAACCCCGCTAGCCCCCCTAGTCTTTTTGGGGTGTTTTTGTTGATGTTGAAGGGGGGGCCCGCCCCTCCCACGACCTCTAGCCGGGAGTCTTTAGGTGTGTATGATGTTGAAGGCCTGCACAAACCCCAAACCCGCCGGCCACTTTGGGCCCTTTTGGAGTGGTTGTACGATGTTTAAGGGGGTTTCAAAAACCCCGTTCCTGCCCGGCCACCCAGCCCTTTTGGGGGTGTGTAAATGTTGAAGGCCCTTTCACACCCCGAAACCCGGGGGGGGCCCCTATTCCCCTTAAAGGAGTGTGGGATAATGTTAAGGCCGCCCCCAAAACCCCGGGCCTGCTGGCCGTAGTCCCTTTTTTTTTGGAGGTTGTATAAAAGTTTTAAGGGCCCCCAAAACCACGACCTGCTGGCCGCCCAGTTCCCTTAAAGGAGTGTGTATAAGTTGAAGGTCCCGCCCCACCACAACCCTGGGGTTGGGGGTAGTTTTTTTTATGGAGGGGTAAAAATGTTTTAAGGCCTGCACAAACCCCGACCCGCTGGGCCGCTTTGTCTTTTTTTGGGAAGTTTTGGGGGGAAAAAAGTTTAAGGGCCCCTGCCCAATACGGGCCTGGGCTTTTTGGGCCCCTTTTTGGGCTTTATGGAAATGTGGGAAATTTTAAAGTTTTAAGCCCCGCACACCCAAAGACCCCGCTGGCCCACTAGTCTTTGGAGAGGTGATGTTTTTGAAGGCCCGCCCCCCACCACGACCTTTCTGGCCCCCCTAGTTTATTTGGGGTGTGGTAAAAGTTGAAGAACCCGCAAAAAAACCCCGACCCGCCCGGCCACTAGTCCTTTTGGAGTGTGTGGGGGTTTTGAGGGTTTAAGGCCTTGGGACACCACGACCTGCGGCCAAGCTTAATTTGGGGTGTGGTAAAGATGTTGAAAGGGCCAAAAAACCCCCACGGGCCCGGGTGGCCCCAGTCTTATTTGGGGTGTGTGTACGATGTTGAAGGCCTGCACACCACGACCTGCTAGCCGCTAGTTTTTATGAGTGTTATGATGTTTGAAGGCCTGCACACCATGACCCTGCTGGCCCCCTAGTCTTATGGAGAGTGTGTATGATGTTGAAGCCTGCACGCCACGGGCCTGCTGGCCACTAGTCTTATGGAGTGTGTGTATGATGTTGGGAAAGGGCCCGCACCCCCACGACCTGCTGGCCCCTAGTCTTATGGAGTGTGTGCATAATAAGATGGCCTGCACAAACCCCAACCTGCTGGCCACTAGGGGCTCATGGAGTGTATGCATGATAAAGATGGCCTGCACACCACAACCTGCTGGCCACTAGTCTCATGGAGTGTGTGCATGATAAAGAAGGCCTGCACACCACAACCTGCTGGCCACTTCTGTCATGGAGTGTGTGCATGATATAGGAGACCTCCACACCACAACCTTGTGGCCCACTCTCATTGGAGTATGATACACTGAAGCTTATCTTCATGCCTTGATAATGGGAGAGGGCGGAGTATTATAAATTATATAGAGTGAAAGCACTGAGTTTATTTAAGCTTCTCACTTATTTGAAGACATCGGCAGCTTTATTTCTTTGAAATATTTTTTAAATTATTCAGGGAGTTGGTAACCAGAAGCTTGTTCCCCTGCATTTTACACACACACACAACACACACAAAACACCACACACACACAACACTACACACACACACACACACCACACACACACACACACATGCGAACTTGACACCTCAAAGGCGGTGGGACCAGACAACATCTCTCCATGGGTCCTTAAAGAGGGAGCAGAGATATTGAGTGAGCCTTAACAAAGATCTTCAACACATCATTTGAAACTGGGCAACCCCCTGAGGTATGGGAAAAAGGCAAATGTAGTCCCAATTTTTAAAAAGGGAGACAGACATGAGGGACTAAACTACAGACCTGTATCACTAACGTGTATAGTATGCAAGATCATGGAGAAGATCATCAGGGGAGAGTGGTGGGGCACCTGGAAAGAAACAATTTTATAATTGACAACCAGCAAAGGTTTCAGGGAAGGGAAAAACCCTGTGTCACAAACCTACTAGAGTTTTATGACAAGGTGACAGAAGTAAAACAAGAGAGAGAGGGGTGGATCGACTGCATATTTTTGGACTGCAAGAAGGCCTTCGACACAGTTCCTTACAAGATGTTACTGCAAAAGCTAGAGGATCAGGCAACATAACAGGAAAGGCGCTGCAATGGGTCAGGAATACCTGACAAGGGAGGCAACAACGAGTCATGGAAACGCAACGAGGTGTCAGAGTGGGCGCCTGTACAAGCGGGGTTCCCAGGGGTCAGTCCTGGGACCTGTGCGTTCTTGGTATATGTGAAGGGACATAAACGGAAGGGATAGACTCAGAAGTGCCCTTTGTTTCAGATGATGCGAAGTTAATGAGAAGAATCAAACGGATGAGGATCAGGCAGGACTACAAAGGGGACCTGGACAGGCTACTGCCTGGTCCAGCAATTGGCTCCTTGAATTTAACCCTGCCAAATGCAAGTCATGAGATTGGGGGAAGGGGCAAAGAAACCGCAGACACAATATAGTTTAGATGGCCAAAGACTGCAAACCTCACTCAAGGAAAAAGATCTGGGGGTGAGTATAACACCGAGCATATCTCCTGGGGCACATCAATCAGATAACTGCTGCAGCATACGGGCGCCTGGCAAACCTACGGATAGCGTTCCGATACCTCAGTAAGGATTCGTTTAAGACTCTTATACCATTTACGTCAGGCCCATACTGGAGTATGCAGCACCAGTTTGGAATCCACACCTAGTCAAGCACGTCAAGAAATTAGAGAAAAGAAAGGTTTGCAACAAGACTAGTCCCAGAAGCTACGGGGATTGTCCTACGAAGAAGGTTGAGGGAAATCGGCCTGACGACACTGGAGGACAGGAGGGTCAGGGGAGACATGATAACGACATTAAAATACTGCGCGGAATGGACAAGGTGGACAAAGACGGGATGTTCCAGGGGAGGGGACACAGACACAAGAGGTCACAATTGGAAGTTGAAGACTCAGATGAATCAAGGGGATGTTAGGAAGTATTTTTTTTTTTCAGTCATAGAGTAGTCAGGCCGTGGAATAGCCTAGAAAGTGACGTAGTGGAGGCGGGAACCATACATTGTTTTAAAAGGGGAGGTATGATAGAGCTCATGGGGGCAGGGAGAGAGAGGAACCTAGTAGCAATCAGCGAAGAGGCGGGGCCAGGAGTTGTGACTCGACCCCTGCAACCACAAATAGGTGAGTACAAATAGGTGAGTACACACACACACACACACACACACACACATATATATATATATATAAATTGTACATTCCTAAAATTCTTTTCATGTCATATCCTTTAATTATTCAGAAATCCTCGACCTCTGTATGGTAAGTCACGATCTGTTAGTAATATTTTCAATGTTTTTGTATCGTGGATCAAGAATTATTTTCTGATGGATTTGTATTAGTCTCCTGGGGGGATATTTACACCCTGAAAAGTTCGGGGATATTTAATACGGATTTTACTTAGCCACCACAAACGGATCGTGATTTGATATTTACAAACAAAAGCTAGTCGGGATTTGATTTATTTGGAATGTATTCCTTAG